>PXIH01S0012252.1:12615-23050 GCA_003024985.2 Euperipatoides rowelli | reverse complement strand
TAATTTGTCTGGACCATTACGTACAGTATATAACCTCAATCTGGAAGGGGGAACCGTAAACTGTAATCTAGCCTTTCTAAACATATGAGTTGAGAATAGGCCTACCATATTTAATTTGTATAAATTATGAAATTATTTTAATATTGTGAATAAAGAACAACCAGCAAAATATTACACTTTAAAAATGTTTAGCATGATATCAATTAACTTCATCTAACATATTCTAGGCAAAATAATGGGCATCAGCAAAATAAAAATCAAAACATTCCTAGATTATTCTAAGATATACTGTAAAAGTAACATTTGAAGGTTTGAATTTGTTTATATTAGGCAAGGTCATTAATATTAAATATACCGCATAGATATCCACTATGCAGTAAATTAAAGTTTTACTATCATAAATTTACTATAGGCTATATTTTTAACAGCTTATAAACTTTTGTGTTTACAGTAGTAGTTTATGGTAGTAGAAAAATTGAAATGTATAAAATTTTATATGACCTAGCCTATAATTAATAGACAAATATAATTTTACAATTTTGTATTGATATTAAAACAATAAAAGGAAATTAAATTTTTTATTTTGAATTTAGAATATTGGATTTTACGATATGAAGCACACCTGAACTAAAACACAACTACTGTACATTAATGTAAATATTCTTCTCACCTAAAAAAAGCCTGTTGTTGTAAAAGCTGATGTTGTAACATCTGGCGTTGTATTAATTGCTGCTGTTGAAGCATTCGCAGTTGCTCTTGTTGAATGTCTGGAGATGTTCGTTGAGGTGGTACTGTTGCTGGGACAGGAGTATTCTATTTAAGAAATGCAAATTTAACGAAAAACTAATTGAATCAGTGTTTTTGAAAAGGGCATTAGTCAACAATTATTTTTTTTCAGGAAATCAATAAAAACTGTATTTTGTTTTTATATTTATAAGTTTGTCTAATTTTTCTTTAAGTTTAGCCTGTTGTGGTTATTCCTTAGACATGACAAACTCTTTTCACATAGAACTGTAGAGCTAGGATTAAAGTATATAGCAATATTTTAACTCATTTTTGACAAAATCTTAACTTGTGCCCATTTCATAACCACTGATTCAATTGTTTTATACAGTAAATAAACAAATACAGTAAAATAACAGTGTATGGTGAATGCAGAGNGAAAGTTATTAAAATGAGGTCAAGATTCATTGTTTTATCAATAGCAGAATTACTGAATTGTGCTGTTATAGTACACTTCATTTTTACAAATGGTATTACAAGAAATTATCATTTGGGAAATATTTTATCAGATAAAAGTGTCCTTTGCTGATATAAGGAGTAGCAATATACAAAACAAAACATCCTGTTTTATTCTTAATCTTTGATGTCACCTGGTTTGTCCAAGAAGGTATTGTAAGTTCGTTGTTTAATAGTTAGCATTATTAATTTGTTAGAATTAGGATGCTTTTAATTCTGATTTTGATTATTTATGTATGCACATCCACCCCCACCCCCCCTCAGTGCCTTGAATATAGCCAACCTACAAGCCATACTGGGCCTCTCCTTACTGCAAAGAAAAGATAAAGAAATTATGAACAATAATATTTGATATGAGACTATATTGAGCTAAATGATAATAAATGTTCATCCTAAGCTAAATCTTTATTTTTCAAATAATAATTTCATGAACTATCTTCGAATTGCTTGCCTTTGTTTGGTTACCAGGGAAACCTATCTGAGTCTAATACTAGGGGGAGCTGATATTGGGCTGACATCACCTAATCTACATGAAAGCAGATGACAGGGGATGGCAACCTATACACACATTTTAAACAAGCTTCAAAACACTCCTAACAACCAAAGGGCTTAAAAGCTTCTGCAAGTCATTAATTCAAGAGATGGGACCCGATTTTTGATTGCTAACAGAAGTCTGGCTCTTGCAACCAAAGAGGCGAAGAAAATAGTTTGAACGCCGATCAAGTAATACTCTTTGGACGAACTCACAAGGTATTTGCTGGGTCTGCACTATTAACTATTTTGAAACCTGTCTAAATTTATATAATCTCAGAACCTGTACTGTAAGTCCTAATTCAACCCATCCCCTAGTCTCAGTGAAAATTAATCAAAGCAAATTTTACCGCTGTACATTTCATGAACTGTTTCCTGATATGATGTCTTTTGTATCGTAATCTGAACTCTTTTAATAAATCTTATAGACAATCTCCAGAGAAAGACAATGTCAATTTTAAGATCCAGTTGGCTATATTCCAAACTCCCGTCCCTTCCCCCCCCCCCCCTTTTTTTTCTTCTATATAAAGTATATGGTAACTAACAACACTTATTCTGAAATTAATTTTGTAAGGGGTAATTTTATTTGATATGGGAAAGGTTATCATTGTTATTCTATTTCCTAAGCAAATAAAGATGTGTGTTTGCTAAACGGACGCTTGTTTGTGTATGTGTAGAGGTTAAGTATTGATATGATATAATTAAATTTTATTCTTTCTACTTGTGCGTGTCCTTTTCTAATGGTGTTAATAGGGGTGGAACTTGTACCTTTCTATTGGGGCAGGGATAATAAAGTGTTGGCCCCCTTTTTTACCTCTTTAGTCCTTGTCGGCTGGTTCGGACTGGGATTTTAGTAGGGTTTAGATAAGCTACCTTTTTTTCTCGCATAATTGGGCTGGCTATTTAGCTATTGTGAGAGATTCATTCCTAGTTGGCACAATTTGCCCTCCTTCAGTATTTATCTTGTCCTTTGGTGTAACCGCTGTCTGCTTTTAGCCTACATGTAGATATGTCAGATCAGTGATTACGGATAAACATATTTGCATCAAGTGTAGACAGAGGTTAATAATAAAGGCAAGGTATCTATTTGGTAATTTTCTCCCTGGGGCTAACTAATCCGATATATGTCAGCCAGGATGTATTGGGATCTTAAGTGCCTTAACTTTCGTGCTTAAGTCAACCAAGCCGAGGCTGCGGAGATAATAGAAGCTGTCCCAAGTTAGATTTACAGTCTAGTATTTGCGCTTTGCTACGGCACAAATGCCCTTATTAGCTGTAAACAAGGTCTAGTCGCTAAGTGAAGCTTACATAACGTAATAGTAATTATATGAATGTTATACTGTAAGTGGGCTCAGTTAGAGACAGGACCCCCGCCTTAGTAGGGGCAATCAATACTGATTATGCACATTTGACTTTCATGTGGTGTAGGTCATTGCCGGTCTCGGAGACCCCCCCCCGTCTTCCATGCTAGTGTAGGGTATGCGACCTCGGAGCCGAATGTTCATGGTAGTAATAGATTGTGTCAAGCTAAGGTGTAAATAAGCTTATCTAATTCAATAGTCTGTCTCGTGATAGAATAGAGTTAATGTAAGGGGGAGGGAAGCTCTATGATAGGCTATTTCTAGTCCGGTGAAGCCTTACTACAGTGTAAAATATTTCAGGTTTATTTATTCATAACATATTTTACATTTATAATTGAGGTATACATGGTTACTTCTCCAAACCTCAACTACTAAAAAAATAATAATGGTAATTAAAAAATAATTATATTTTAAGAGAGACAAGGCTGTAACCCCGAAGGATATGAGCCTTGTTCACACAGCTGAAAAAAAAAATGTAGTATCTGACAAAAGTGTAGAATGAACACTTATATTGACTAAGAAATAAATGTGACATTAAAGTAAACTAATCATGTTTTATTAGTTTAATTCATACATAAATTAAATATAACATTTTAAACCTAAAGAAAATGTACCATTTGAGGTGGGAAGAGGCATTATAGTTACCAATCTAAAGAAATAATTAATTGAACTTGAGGACCTATAGCTCGTAGAGTATAATGGTAGCTTCATGAAAGAGTTCTATAAAGGATCACTATAACACATCAATAAGAGAAATCTTGAGCTCAGCTAAACTGGGTGATGTGGATGGGACTAGGCCTAATCTAAGCAGAGCAAATGTTTTTCTTTTGATGTTTGGAATTTAGAAATCAGACTAAAGAACATGTGGATGTTAGTTTATTATATGGCTTTCATCTGCTTACATAGTAGTTTCCACTAGATTCAATGGTTAAAATTTTTGTTTCAAGCATGGGAATCTCAGCTTTGCTAGTTGTGGATTTTCCCACACTAAGTATTTCTTGTGGAAAGAGTGAGTGGTTTCTTTCTTTTACTTAAAGCTATTCCACACAAAAAATGGACAGGTTATTAAATAATTTAACCCCAAAGAATATGAATACACAGAACAGCAGCGTATGAGTGCATCTTTGGACAAAAGTTGCAAAAAAATTTGAAAAAAATATCTTTGAAATTATAGTCGGTCAATTTGATTCCTCAAATAAATCTTTATTTATTTTAATTGAAGATATTATAATGATTCTGCTTTCACAGAATCACTTCAAGGCAATAATGACAGCGAGAAACAAAAATTGGCAGGTAAAAAAAATAAAACATTTATTGGCTGGTTCTATTGTAGATAAAAAGATCACAAAACTCTCCTTCTTAACAATGGTAGTTAATTACTACATTGAGGGGACTACGAACCTAGGTGATGCCTTCCCCTAGCTTACAATAATAAAATAAATAGTGCAAATAATTATACAGATGTTTGTTTGCTAGAGTACAACATCCTCTAAAATGTAAACGTAGTACCGGTAATATTTGTATTCAAGCACCTCTTTTTATAAAAGAACGTGCATACAAATTTACAAATAATGAATAATTAATTAGCACGTTCAAGTGGTTTGAATATTTCAAGAGATAATTAGATTCAGTAATCTGCCACGTTACTCCAATATGACATTTAAGAAGCTTTAGTTTCGTAAATGACATATCAAGAAAATAATTATACCTTGAAATAACCTGTTACACTTGAAAGTACCAATTAATAAATAATAAAAAACAATAAATAAAACCGCCCATTATAATATACTGTATTAAGGAGAGACACAGGTCAGAAATGATAAAATTGCTACAAAATTGTTTATTTTAAGTTTTATTCTTTAATTTTATTATAAAAGCAATGGTGATTAAAAAATATTCAATTGACTTCATTAAGTCAACAGTCGCCGACCAATCAATATTCAATTTTAGTGTAGCCTTCCCACAATTATTAGCGTGCCATGCGTCAAGATTTAAATGGCATTTTATTGCCAGAATTATATATAGGAAAGATTTGTAAAAAGTTTTCATTTATTTTAAATATTTTCATTATAACTACTATTTGTTAATTATAGTTCAAGAGTAACATTAAATTGTTGTTTTGACTATCATTTCTCCTCATTTTGTTTCATCTTTTAGAGACGATTTTTTTAATTACAGTAATTTTTATTTGATTTGACCTAGGTATTTTGAACACTTTAAAATATCTTTTGATATTGTTTAATGCGCAAATTAATTTTTTTCTTTTTAAAATCCAATATTTTTTTAAATTTGCAATAAAAAGTTTTCTTTAGCAAACTTCCTCAAACCCCACACCCCACCCCAATCATTTTCACAAGTCTTTTTTGCAGACTTTTGAAATTCTCACTTGTATTAATTTTTATTATTGCTTTCACAAAATTAAAATGTTTAATCTTAATTCATTAATAGTTCTATTTAGTGTTTTTTAATTTTTAAAAATCTTGGTAGGCTATTTTGAAAAGAAAAAAAAATCATGAAATATTCAACAAAATTCAAGTCTAAATCAAAATGTTTTCAAAGAAAATTTGCTTCAACATTAGAAGTTCTTTTAAATTGTAAACCCTGACATTAGAAAAAACAGCATATTTTTCAAAAAATAAAAATACAGGCTATATAAGGCTAAAAAAAATAATTTTACTAATGTTGTAAGAAAGCAAAATAAGCTTACTAATGATATAAAATATATTACTCTATTACAAGAAGGTTTTTCACATGAAGTAGCATCTTCTACATTTATAGCCAGTTTTTATAGTTATTTTTATTTAATGGGATATTTTTTATTTTACTTGCAAAAAAAAAAACTATTTTTCATTAATTTACAGCTTAGCCTTGTGAAAATTTTCAATATTGAACACCAATAATTTTTTGTTTTACATTATAATTAAAATCCGCTGTGATAAATTTCAAAGGAACTCTTGTTTATCCTAAACAAATTTTAGCCAGTTTAGACAATAATTTCATTCCCACAAAGATCAAAAATTTTCAAGATAGCAGCAATTTTTCAAAAACAATGTCTGGTAATGTTTTAGTTGGAGTCTTCATCATGTGTAATAATTGTACCAAATATAGGACTCGTGCTCCTAAACTTCATAGAAAACAGTACATTTTACTTAGTGTGAATAACTTATTATTTTTGCTTATACCTTTTGTGAGAAAGGAATTTACTATAGAAAACAGTTAGCTAGAAAGCTAAAATTTGACAGGATGTTTCTCAATGAATTATCTGCACTTTCTTATAGTGTATATTTTTCAAATTTGAGTGTACACCATTTAATTTATAACATATTAAAAATCCACTATAACAAAGTGCAAAGGCACTCAGGTTATTTTTGCCAAATTTTAGCCTGTTTGGGCAATAATGTGATTACAAGATTTACATTCTCGTAAGGATCTAAATATTTCCAAAATGGCAGCCATTATTCAAAAACAATGCATGATGGGAATTTTTTATTTTGCGTCAAGTGTAATAATTGTACCAAATTATAGGATTATGGCTCATAAACTTCATAGAAACCAGCACATTTTTACTTTGTATCAACATTTTCTGAAAATTTACTTTTTTTTTTTTTTTGCCGACACACTTTGCGACAAAGGAAATTTACTATAGAAATGTTAGCTAGAAAGCTTAAATTTGGTAGGGATGTTCCGCAATAAATTATCTGCGCTTTGTCATAGCATTTTAGGGGATATCTGTATTTTTTTTTTTTTTAAATATGAATTTTTAATCATTGGAATTAATTATTTTTTACATATTTTTCAATTTTGAACGTACACTATTTTTTTAATAAAGATTATTAAAAATCCACTGTGGCAAAGTGTAAAGGCAGTCTTAGAGGTTATCCTACCAAATTTCAGCCTAATTATAACAAGCTTGTAATTATAACTCTATAAGAGCTGCATTTTCAGCTTCTTACATGTCTATATTCCAGCAACAATCTACTGTATATCTATGAATAATCATAATGTATTACTATTATCATTGCGAACTAAACCTATGTAATAATAAAGTATTGCTATTATCATTATCCTGATAATCTATTATAAAATATAAATATTACCATGTATCAAATGATCAAAAAACAATATACAGTATATTATTCCTGTCTGCATAAATATAATCCAATGTCAGACAGCATACTATTCCTGTCTGCAGAATTATAATGATGAGAAGCCAATTACCAATCCAGAAGCAGCAGCAAGATACAGCACACTGTATTTATACTGTATATATTCATCATTATTGTAATAAACCTTTTTTCCTATTTTTCTAATATTTATGTGTGTGCAAATGTGTGCTGTGAAATAGAGAATATCATAATTAAAAACTGTACATAAAAGATACAAACAGCAGTAGTAGCAAATAAACTGGGCTACAAATAAACATTTATGTAGAACCATTTTTAGCAAAAGACTTTTGCCTAGTGCTACAAAAGAACATTACCTTTTGTTAGAAAAACGAACTGTATTTCTAAAAACTCCAATAACAGTAATAAGCAATAATAATAAACAGTAATAAGCAATAATAATAATGAACAGTAATAAGCAATAGTAATAAACAGCAATAACCAGCAAAAGTAATAAGCAATACCATCCAATAGCTTCCAAAGCAATATCCACTTCATCAGAGCAAGCCACACCTAGCAAACCTAACTACATTTACCATCAAGATGCTGAGCCTCCATTTGGCTAGAAACTTTGACTGCCAAAATGATCGGACTAATGTGAAGACCAAAGGTTTGTGAGCTCTCTCATTGGCCAAGAGGGCCAATAAAAAAATTGCCTTTGTCTAAGAAAATCCATCTGAATCCTTTGGCTTACTATAAAAGCCAAAGGTTGTTTATTCGTGAGATTCAATCGGGGTAAGATACCCTGACCAACCCGTGTTCCAGTCAGGGTAGTTCACCCTGATCACCAGCCTGGGTTATTCCCAGTATCATACAAAGTTATCATACACTAGCCTACTGTGTGGCTACCAACTTAAAAGAGCTCAGTTAGAAACCAGCTTGGCTTGCTAAAATCCAGTCCCAGTATAAGCATAAAGCCGTGCTAAGGCCTATACTTTCCCATCCTATAGTTAGGGAGTGATAGTTAGCCTTCTATCCGCAGACAATCCAAGAAGAAGAAGAAGAAGACTACAACGTGTTACCGGTATCGTATATTCTAGTCATAAGTCGTATTACTCTAACCATTTCATTCTCTGATAAAATGATCATGATCCATATAAAACCAACACACACACACCTTATGTTTTGTTACTAATGAACATATACATATTTTATCTCATAATAAAACCATGTTTCCTACTTACATTTTGTTTCTGAGTTTCTTTGTGATTATCATTTCTGACAGTCTAGGGTTTCACGGAGGTAAAATCCAACCTTACCACTCATTCCTTCTCACAAGACGGAAACTATACATCTTATAGGTTCAGCCTTACACATTTGGACTATATGCCTTTTCAAAATCTTCATCGCCGTAAGGGTCTAAAAAAAATTTAAGATGGCGGCCATTTCTCAAAAACGAAATGCACGATGGGAATTATTTGGGGGATTTTGAGTTTTCTCATTAAGAGTAACAATTGTGCAAAATTATAGCTTTTTAATATACCGGTACTGTAAATAGTGTAGATTTTAGTTATCCAACTAGCTTAGAACTCCCCTTAATAAAACAAAGTTTTTCAGCTCAAATTGTGTCAAATTCTATTAAATAAATGCTTCTGTTCTTGAAAATTGAAAGACAAAAGAAAAAAGTACAAGCTATAAATATTCTTTCATTATTTCTCCACGATCTATGCTTTTAATATAGTTTTACTGATGAAACACGTCATATTACCTTTGCTCTTCTTTAAAATTCAATTGGCTTCATCAGAAAGACAACCTTTGTTATTTACATTTGGTTTTATAAAGCTCACAGCATAGCCACTTGATATTAAAGAAAATTAAAACTTTTTATTCCTTATCTAAAAAAAAACAAAATTACCTGGGATAGAATCATGAATATTTCAAAACTCAATCTTTGAATCTAATTATGTCTTTAAAGGATTCCTAATTTCCTATGTACATTATATGATTTTAAAAAATGGATAGATACAAAGAAAAGGAAAAAAAGCAAAGAGAAAATTTGAAATAGAGCCCAGAAATAGGATATGTCTAATTAAAAAATGGCATATAAATTGCTTGATAAATTTTTTAATAAAGAGAGCTATCCATAAAAATTTCATTCCCCTCTAAAGAGACTAACTTCTTGTGAAACTTTACAAGAAGAGTGTTTTTTTTTAATTTGTGCATTTGAAGATTATTTCAAAATTTTTGGCAATTCTCATAATAAAATAATATAATGGGCTAATAAAAATAAAGAAAAAAATTGTCAGAAAAAAAATCAGTTACCTGAAACGGGACTTAAACTCAGATCTTCTGCAATCCGGGCAGTTCCTCTACCATTAAGCTACCCAGGGTTTCCTTGAAAAACTAACAGCTGTTAGTCATTCCTCGTTTTCTTATTGTACTGTTTAACATCTTAAATATAAATGCAGTTTGTCCAAAATAATTTGGAAAGCCTGGGTAGCTAAATGGTAGAGTAACTGCCCAGATTTCAATACATCTAGGTTTGAGTCTCGGTTCATGTGACTGAATTTTTTTTTTACAAAGTTTTGTTTCTTTAATGTAACAAATAGTAAGTTATTTTTGTGAAGTATTGGTTCATATTTTTAAGGTAAGTTTTTGAGCTGTCTAAATTGGTGATGGAATATGTAGTGTATCTAATTTTTAATTATATTACATTCAGCTAAATATTTTTCTTTTCGAATTCTGGCATCAACTATCACTTTTAATTTCTAATGCAGTTATGTCTACTAAATTTATAAAAGATTTAATAGAAAGTATTATTAAACAGCTATAAATTTATCAAGTTGCTTATTCAAGCATATTATATCGAAAATACTATTACTTTATTTTATAAATAATTAAGAAATTAATTGAAGTCATTATTTGCTTACCAATAATGTAGGGCCAGAAACAAATGGCACTCTGCCCCACCTTTTAATTAATTCACCTGAAACAAATTAATAAAAATATCACAACAGTTGGATGAAAAATTATAGAAATTTTATATCAGTAAATGATGGAAAATCAAATTTAGAAATTTCATTATATTGTGTGATAAGATTGGACCTTGGGATGTGCAGTGTGGCTGATAGGGTTGCCAGATTTCAAATATGGAAATATGGTAAGTCATCTAATAGTGTTTGTGTGTCGTGGGGGGGGGGG
>PXIH01S0012241.1:4076-15550 GCA_003024985.2 Euperipatoides rowelli | reverse complement strand
AAAAAAAATTAATTAGATTAGGACAAGGGACAACCTTGCTGGACTATGGTCTGTTGTCCGACACATTTGTATTTGTATACACACTAAACCCCGAATAAAGTCTTATAAGTGACACAAGAGCTATCTATGTTATATCTGTTCCTATAATTGGAATATTTATTTATGTACCGGATATAGGTGGGTTATAAGTCTGTACTTTACCAGCTTAAAGTACCTTATATAGCAATAATGTCCGACAGGGTGGCATGACAAAAAAGTGGTGTCCACAGCAAGACAATACTTTCTTGCAGAAGTCAGATAATTTTTGGGGTAAATTGCAGGCAATGTGATGTTCCAAGATGCGACACATTCCTGCATACAGCCTTCTGTCAATCAGCAAGTGTTTTTTTTTTAAATAATCGAGACAGTTTTTTTTTTCAAAAAATAAATAGTTAATTTTTGTTTAAAGTATCAGCAATGGTAAGCTGATTAATAAAAAAAGCCATAGTGCGTCCACGATAAAAAATTGATTCTTTAAATTTAAATAAACAATTTTTTTCACAAAATTAAAAATCATAAATTGCTAAAGTTATTTTTTTTCAGAAACTATTTTCAAAAACTTTTAAATATTTTTTTTCAGTGATTGTGGTTTCAAAGAAATATTCGATTTATATTTTCTGTTGATAACAACATACTCTTTAAACATGATCTCCTAATAGGCCCTACTGTGTGCATTTGATGTGTTTTTCTCGGTAGCCTAATCCCTTTTTAATCGATTAGCTTCTCCTGACATATACAGCAAAAGCTGTAGTACACTGCAGTTTGATGTATTAAAGCGAGTTCTAGAAACCAAGTTGACATTAAATAGCCTGCAGCAAAGCAGTGTGCTCAAATTTCAAAAAAGTATTCGCTCCATTTCAATATAAAGGTAGTAGTTACTTAGTAAACGCTTGCTACCAACCAAACATTCATACATGATTCTTTTCACTCTAGTAAAATAGACATTGAAAAAGTGAAAACAAATCTACCTGTCAATTAAAATACTTATTCAGTTACAATCCGCTCAAACCATAATTATTTAAACCATAAATGTGTAACGCTTTCATAAAAACCGACATTTGGAAGGTAATAGTACATAGTTAATATGTACAAATCCAGCATGTGAACGAAAATCATTTCTTTTTCAAAAGTTAAAGAACCAAAAATGATCAGTTCATCCATAAGAGTGGAAAAATAAAAGTAGATTTTTTTACTTTATTGTACTTTGTATCTTGTATGACCTGTTAGTATAAAAATGATATTCATCATTCAAAAGGTCTAAAAACAGGATGCAATAACTACACAAGTTATTCTTCATATAAGAATAGGTGGCAAATACAGTATATTTAACCTAAGCAGTAGAATATGTTAGGGGTCCGTTTCCACATTTACAGAAACATTTAAAATTGTTTCAATTTTCAAAAACTGTAAAAATAATCTTTTCTAGTAAGTTTATTTAAACCTAGTGACCAATATATTTAGGGAAATAATCTGTCAAAATCTAAATTCCTTCCCCAATATTTACTATCATGTCCCTCATGAATACTTATATCAGAGCTGACATTATAAACTTGTATATTACTTTGAATGATCCATCATATGCAAATCTAAACCCCTAGACTCTAGTCTTCCCCTTTTTTACTAATCACTACAAAACCTTATCTCCAACACTAATATGAGGCACATAACTTTTCCTGTTTTCATGGGTATTTCTATTAAACCTATTGGCCACTTGTACCCATAAGCCAGTCTTGCAACTTTTTGTCGAAATCTTTATTATTGCCAACATAAATGATATCTTGATTAGTCCTCTTCCATTTAGGAGCCATGCTCCTAACAAATGTGAGGATGTTGAGATGAATTTATGTACATCAAATGAGCATTATTCTGAGAGAACTGTACCAGGACTAGATTTTTATCCCAGCTTTCTCAACTGGTGGCACAACAATAATAGCAATTTGATTATCACTGTTTGGGAAAAATAGCTAATCCGGTTTGCTCCAATCTCTTTTGAGTAAGACATTTTATAAACTTTTGTTGCTCTTTGCAACTGCAAATATTCACCTGACATGGTAAGAACTCATTTAGAGATCAAAACAAAGGTAAATCTTTTTTTTTTTACTTCATGATTATTTAGTAAATCAATTTAATGTTTCAAACAGATATAAATATGAGAATTGACTAAGAAAAATATATTTTAAAATATAGAAAATGGTGATCAGTATGCCATGTTTGTATTACTGTAAAGTTATTTACAGTAAATGGATGTCAAGATAGTAGGGTGTAGTAAATCATTAAAAACTTAACTTTAAAAGGATTTTTTAAAAAAAAGATCAGATTAAGAACACATTATGGCAGTTGAATGTTTTTTTAAAGTTTAAGTAGTCTATAAATGAGTTTGTTAATGAATACATGTTAAATAAGGCACTCAATGAAATTTATGTCCATTAGCGTAAATAGCATTAACTTCTACATTCCATAGTTTTGTCAAGTCTAATATTTGCTTTAAAAAAGTAGCCCATCTTTGTTAATTTACTGTATAGAGACAGTCCCAAAGACAAAGGTGATTCAGTTATTTCCTATTTGGGCTCTAAGACTCATCTCATTTTGTAGCTGCTCTTTCCACATATCATTCACTGTCAAAGGTTTCTATTGATCAATGGGCACAGTACATATAGCCAAAGTTTCAATAACAATGTTTTCCTTCCTTCTTGAAATTGGCACTTACTATTGGTTTTATACCTATCTTGTGAGCTTTGTTGTTCCCTTTGCTTGCTGAATGTCCCTGTATAAGATTCCAGTTCACTTTCAGTGACTTAAATAATGTTTTCTATAATTTTATCCTTCAATGTTTACCATCCCTGTTGCTCCCAGTTTTATTTCATGCATTTTATCTATTGCCATTTGAATAGCCTATATGATTGTCAATAACTCATATTAGTCTAAATACCCTTGGTGCTAGAGAGTAGTCTGGCAATCTATTATCTACCAAATGTATCTATATTCCCAAAGTAGCTCAGGGAAACTATTACAGTGCAACTGCCATCAGTGAATAACATAGGGACTTTGAAATCCATTGGACAATCCAAGTTAGATCTCAATCTCATCATCTACTGTATCTATCGTGTCAATGTCTAGTAGCTGAGTTATAGTATTTCTGTCAGCATTAAAAGTATATGTTGGCAGTACTTGGAAACTTTGCTCATTCATCCAGTTATTCTTGGTATTCCCATATGCATCCCTCTTAAAAATTCTGCTTTCTGATTAGTATTCATTCCTCTTAAAAATTCTGCTTTCTGATTAGTATTCATTTGAACATTCTAACTGTAGACTGATTATGTGATGGAATTAATCCTGCAGTTAATACTGCCAATGATGTTTTTTTTCACATTATATCCTACTTGTTTCAATAAAATCCTAGTCAGATACCTAAATAGAAATATAGAATGTTTGGGTTGTCAGAGTAGTGCAACATATTTTATTTTGAAATCCCTTACTTTTCTGAAGGGCCTAAGAGATGACCACATTTACCTTTCAGCAAAGATGTCAGGGACACTGAATGATGAGACAAAGTCTGAATGAACCTAGTGTAAAATTCAATCTTTCACAAGAATTCCTTAAACCTTATTTTAGTATTAGGAGATGCAAAAAGCTTAATAGTTTTGACTAGTAGAGTAGTATTGGCTCTCCTGTATTTCATGACCAAGAAAAAAGATAATCTTAACAGAGAATTGGCTTTTCTTTAGGTTAATCAGCTCCTTTTCCCCAAAAAACTATTTCAGAACATGTTAATATATTGGCAATACTCTACTTTTAAAACACCATTTGAGTAATACCAGTTTTATTTGATGCCTGTGGGTGCTGCCAATTCTGTTATCTTCCTTCAACAAATGATGGAATAGATCCCGAGATCTGATGAGATTATATATGGTGATCTACCAAGATGACATCGGCTACTAATAGTTAGCTCTATGGAGAAACAGCATTTAGACATTAATATTTTTAAATGTTGTTCCTCCATAGAGCTATTAGTATGTCATCTTGATAGAAGATTATATTTGGGCCCATCAGCAAGATCTCATCCATCATTTGTTGAAATAATATAACAGAATTGGTAGCACCCACAGGTATCACATAAAACTAGCATTTCCCAAATGGTGTTTTAAAAGTGAAGTATCATCAAGAACTATCTGCCAGCTTAAACTGATGACACCCATTACCAAGATCTATATTTGAAAACCATTTGAGTCACTTAAGTTCCGTGAAAATTTAATCTATATGACAAATGGACTAGTACATTTTGTGTCTTTTCATTTCCCGCTGTCACATTCAAAATCAACTAGATTTTTCCTCTTTTTTATCACTGGTATAGTCCAAAGGCTGGAACTTTTTTTTCAATACCCCTGCCTTCAGCTATTTTTATTGGTGACTTGTCTGTCAGTTCAATCTTATGGACAAAACCCTTAATTTCTTGTAATCTCTGAGGTTTCATTTAAAATATCTTTAAATTTGGTACACAACTTCAATAAATCTAACTTGCTCCTCACATCGGTATTCTCACTTATACCCTAGAGATATACGGAACTATTATGTAAGTCCACTATATCCACTCCTATTTTGTTCCCTGACCTAGTTTTAGTAACAATTGCACATTCGCCTTTTTGTCCACATATACAGTATATATTTCAGGGGTATCCCTATACTATAATTTTGTTGGGTTGCCGGAAATAAAGTATAACTGGCAGGTTTGCAATGAGAGGAGATAACATTGTCATCTCTTCACAAATTAACAGATCAACTGATAGATATTTCCAGGCTGGGACTAAACAATCCACCATTGTTCCATTAGCAAACAACTTCCAGCACCATAACTCAGGTAGGCCTTATTCAATAAATGTTGTCTCTACTATTGCCTTAGTTTAGGATATGGATCCTAGAGAATACTTTAAAGGAGAGTAAATATATCTCAAGTAATAATCCAAATAGAGATTTATGCTTTTTTGCAACATCACTAGCACATGAAAATGATTATATCTAAGTTCATCTCATTTAGAACCTCATTGATTATGGATACATCCAAAGCAGGCTCAAACATTTGACCTTCTTTCCATTCATCAAGAGTTTAATAAAGAGTTTGGTTTCCCCATAATTCTACTCAACATGATTCCTCATGTATCACACTTTACACATGTTCCCCTATCAGGTTTGGCTGGTAAATCTTCTATCTTGATTTCATGTGCTGAATAGACCTAGGTACAACCAGCTTAGGATTTTAATGTACCAGTGCAGCAGTACTACAATCTTCATTATCCTAAAAAATGATCTACCACATCATGTTTTTAAATCAGTAGCTTTTATGGTCCTCTAAACTCCTGCTATTATTGTTATATTGGTAATGCTCCTCTATCTAGTCTTAAACTCTTCATTTTATCCACCATTTCTCCTTTATCTCAGCCCCACTGTACCATTAACTTTTTAATGAATAAAATGGGATTTTTTTCTTAGATAATTTAGAAATTTGAAAAGTTACTACTCAGAAATTTTTTCCTTGGGGCATTGTAATTATGAAAATATAAATGGCCACCGGCAAATGATGCATCTGTATAGCTATAGCATGGTTTAATTATTGTGCTGAAACTTGGCTAAAACATTTTTTTTTTTATTACTTTTAGAAAATATAAATTTATACGAGACTAATGTTTGTTTATTCATTTGTAAAATATTTCACGCGTTGTTAGGGTTCAGGGTAAGTGTAAAGGTTAGGTATCTAATAATAAAAATTAAAATCTCACCGCAGGAACGAGAAATTATACAATTTGGGTCTAAATGTCACTTTGCTTTAGTTTTTATTAATCCAGAAAAACATTATTTGTTTGTAATAGTACAGAAGTTTAAAAAATTAAAAATCTAAAATATTTGCTAGGATAAACTCTAAACACCTATAAATAATACTTTAAGTGATCAGGCAAATTTAGATTTATATACATTGGCAAATCTCATGGTCATAAATCACATGACTTATTTGATTGATAAATTAGTAGCTAATATGCTCTTAGCTGATTGTTTACCTAGAAAGATCGGTTTCCTGATAATCGTATCAGAAGGCTGAACTTTTCCGGTATCCCACCACATATTGGTGGAGGGATATTAGATATGGTGAGCAAACAAGGCTTTTTTTTTAATAAAAACAAACAAACAAACTTGATGATGATGTCGAATTATTGAGTCAGTAGATCTCGTATACAATATAAGCACAATTATAACTGCTTATCTACTTTATTATCTATTTTATATCTCATCTAAGCTGGGCGTAGAAACAATAGTTTTGGGGCTATCAAGTTTTTTTATTTAAAAATATGGCTGCATTATTCCTTCCATAAAATTAAAAAAAAAATAAGTTAATTAAAGATCACAAAGACATTCCCTTGAGGCACCGTACAAGATGGCGGTTCTCCGGGGGTTTCTCTCCTGACTTTTTTTGATGAATGTATATAATGCGATGCAAAATTTTGTATATTTACTTGTTCTATGTCATTTCTTTGAGTGCTCTTTATTTGTGTTTAATTATTCCCGTGTTATCTACATTTGGTGGTGTTTGGTGAATTGGTTTGCTTCCTATTCCTTGAGGCCAAGAAGGAGTTTGAACGTTGTGGCGAGCTGTGGTAAGGAAAATTTCGACGAGTAAGTGTTTGGATTACATTAATATTAGTAATTATGCAAGCTACAAATTTGTCCTTTAGCGATATTGCAGCTAAGGAAAATATGATAAAAAACTTTAAACGTTATATATCTTTGGTTGGCACAAACGCTAATGTATTTGCGTTATCGGACGATAATTATAAAACTCAAAGGCTTCAGTTAGACAAGTTAATTGTGGCTTTAAATGACTTAAATATTTTGAATAATTTATCTGAATTTAGTAAACTTGACTACCCTTTTTGATACGACTGAAGCTATGGATATTTTTGTTAATGGATTTGTGAAGCTGAAAGACTTTTGTGTTATATATGCAAGTGCGTTGCCTAGCTTGAATATTGTTAATATAACGCTATTATGGATGCCGGTGTCGGTAGTTATGCAAGAAATTTCCAATTTGCTGAGTGAATTTGGTGAGTTGCTTACTATAAAGCCATCTAGATTAGAGGTTTCGGCTACAAAATCCTTTGCAACGACCCATCCTTTCTCACGTTTGCCTTTAAGGAGGGATTTGATATATCCTCACTTCCGTATTTGATTTTTTCAAGTAATGGGATAAAGGGTTGGTTGCAAGTCCGCAATCGAATTCTCTTGTGTTTTCGCTGTCAAAGGTCCGATCATAGTGTTCGTGACTGCAATTATCGCTGGTGTGCCAAGTGCTTGGTACATGTGGCGTTGAATCATGATTGCCCGGTGGCTTACAAGCATGTGTTGTTGTGTGGGCTGTCTGTAGATAGCTCTGGTGCGAAGGTTGATCAAGATAGATCTTTGGAGTCTATGGATGTTGTGAATGGTTCTCAGCTGGAATTGGAGGATTGTAGTACTTATTCTCTGGAGATGTTGGAGATAGACAGCTCTTTGCCTATACAGCAAGTTGGTGAGCATTCAGTNNGATTTCCCTTAGGGTTTGGAGTGGTGGGAAAAAAAATACTATCTACATCAGTAGTGAATGGAGATGGTAATCCATCAGAGCCCAAGAGACAAAAGATTTTGTATCAAGCTGGTGGTGATCAGTTGTCTCAGCTGTAGATGAATCTCCTTTGCTTTTTTCACAAGATGAAACTTTTTGTGCCACACAAAACTTACTTATTTTTAACAATGGCTAGTGTATGCCCATATACTTCTTGCCCCAAGGCTTTGGGGCTAGGGGGTGTGTTGTCATGTGGCGATTTGTTATGGAAGAGGCTAAAATGCCTTGTTAAAATATGGTTTGATGTTTTTCCTTGAATTTATGGGTTAAATTATTGTAACTTTTATTTCTCTATAATGTAATGTAAATGTCTGTACAGGGTAATGAATTAAGGATGCTTTCGCTAAATATTCAGGGGGCCAAAAGTGTTTATAAGTGGAAACAGTTTTACTCTGTTCTACTCAAAGAGGAAATTGATATTGCGTTGGAGCAGGAGACATAAATTAGATTGGGCAGGGAGGTGAACATGGGGTCCTTGGAAAAGCAATTTTGGATTTTTATGGGATGTTCTGTTCGGTCCAATAGGGGTGGGGGGTGCTTATATCTCGGCACATAAATGCCTATAATATGAGGGTAGTAAAAATGACGGATAGGTATATTGTATTAAATCTCCAGATTGATGGGATTGGGTGTCAGGTTATTAATTATTATGCACCTAATAATGTGGTGGCCAACAGGGTTTTATCTGGGGATTTAATTTCTTATGTGCAGCCTAATATGAATAATATTATATTAGCAGGCGATTTAAATGTTTCTGATGTGGCATTGTTACCTGAACTTAATGGTTTTTTGAAGGCTGAACGTTTTGTGGATACAGCTAGCCGGCATAATTGTATGGGCATACCTAACGCACTATGGGGCTTCTCCTTCTCGATTAGATTACCTTTTTGTAAAGGGTCAGCTTTTTAAATTTGTATCTTACCTAGTTAAGCCTGTTAATTTTTATGACCATGGTATGGTGTTGGTGCATTTACAGATGGGTATTAAGTCATATATTCCTATATATATATATAGTTGTGTACAAAAACATTCCTTTGCACCACCTGCATATGGTTTATTAATAGAAGAATTTTCTGAAATATATATAAGGTACAATGCCTGGTGTATAGNGAATGATGATATCAATGTGTATCGGAATGCCTTTAAGCAGAATTTGACTTACCGGTACATCATATTAAAATCTGTAAAGAGATATAAATATAATCTTAGTTATAGAATATTTGATTTACATGTGTGCATTGATCAGATGAGAAATTTGAGTAGGGAGGCGGTCCCTTTCTTTTTGAAATGTAAAAAGGATTTAAATGTTTTATTGTATAATAGAGATAGAGCTAATGACCTGTTGTTGAGGCATAAGATTGTGGCATCTTCTGCCGAAACTAATAAGTTGACAACTATGAGATTTTTTCGAAAAGAACAAGCACCTAGTTTTAGCTCTCTGTTTTATCTAGACCGTGTGTATAAAGGAGTAGAGGTCATTCATGTCATTTTGAGACATTTGTCTGATATGTATTCTGATTCTAATGCTAAGCATGCCCTTTCTTTAGCTGATGCACACTTTTATATTGAAAATATGTATAATCAGTACAATTTTATTATTGGTGCGGAGGAAATTGTTAGGGTAATGAATACGATTAATGCGGATAGTGCACCGGGGCCCGACCTGGTGACAGTCAAAGTGCTGAGGGCTTTGTTCCAGCCTTTTCTCCCACAATTGACAATTCTTTTCAATAGTTGGTGCACTGGTGTTTTTTGTTATCGCCCTTTAATTTTGTCTTATGTCATTTTTTTTCAAAAAAAAAAAAAAGGTGATGGATGGTAATGTAATGAACTTCAGAATCTACGCCCTTTTAACATCCAGAACACTGAATCTAAAATTTTTGAAAAAATTTTAAACAATAAGTTGAATGAATTTTTACCTAATCTGTTATCTAAATTTCAATTTTCTTTAAAGGGCAATAATATAAATGTCCCTCTTCTTCTTTTACAGAGTACTATTAAGTTTATTAAATTAAAGAGATTGGAAAAAGCTGTAATAGTGTTTCTGGATGTTTCTAAGGCGTTTGATTATGTCAATCATTCTTATTTGATTAGTCAGGTTTGGGCTTTGTTTGGTCGTTCCAGCCTGACTCGAGCTTTGATTACTTATGTAACCAATAAGAAAGTGCTGGTAAAGTATAATGGAGCCTTATTTGAATCAGTGGTGCTGAGGAGGGGGCTAACTCAAGGGTCCCCACTCAGCGCTAATTTATTTGCCATTTACATTAATCTTTTAAAAAAATTGATGGAGTTGCAATTGGGCATTTGGTTGAATGACCTTGGCATAAAAGTTTCTGTTTTCTCTTATGTCGATGACATTACGATTGTTGTGGAGGATCAAAGGTATCTTGATAAAAATTTTAGGATTCTTAATGCCTTTGCGGCTGAAACGGGGGCTGTCTTTAATAGTGAAAAGACATTTGTTTGGTACCCTTTTTGAAATAGGATGGATCATAGATTTTCTTTGACTTTTCCAGAAAAAATTATTGGCTTACCTTTTCCTTTTGTGGGACCTTTGCTTAAGACAAAGGTTCAGGATGCTATCCTAACTTATTTTAAGGAAACGCAATTGAGGCTACAAAATAGGTATTTGTCTTTGTTGACTAAAATAAAAGTAATCAACGTTTATCTTTTTCCTAAGTTGTATTTTTATATGCCTCATTTAAAGTTTAATCAAGGGTTTATATCTAAATTATATTCTGTGATCCATCATATTTTGTGGAATACGAAGCTGGTGCCTTTTGGGAAACATACATTGTGTCTGACTGTGCAAAAAGGGGGTCTTGGCTTGCATAATCTGGGGAGAATGATTTTATCGGTGCAAGCTAATTGTTATGTTTTGTTTAACAAATTTAGGCAGAGGGTGGTGCAAGAGGACCCTATTATTCCAGCTGATACTCCTCCTCCGATGATTTATCGGACTGATATTATATTTCCACTCTTGCTTGCTTTTAGTGATATCGCGGATACCTATGATGATTTCACAATGATGAAACTTTCCTATAGGCATTATGCCGATATGTTGGACAAGGATATTGTTCCGAGGCATATGTCAAGATTCAATAGGGTGATCTTTAAAGAATTTTATAAAATAGATATGGCGCCAAATCTACTTGATTTCCTTTATAAATTGGTACATGGAGTTTTGTTTACCAATCAGACATTGATGGATTTTTATCATCTTAATGTGGATCCTACAGGTATATGTAAATTTTGTGGTGATCTTGATCAAATCGATCACCTGCTATTTGATTGCCCTTATTTCAATCAGTTGCGTGGGGCGATGCACCCATTTCTTAGATATAATTTTCAGGGAAGTAATTTGCTTACAGCGTTCCTCTTTATGGTACAGAGGAAGGGCTGTGCCTGGCTTCTATTGTTTACCTTTTTTATAATTTGGAAGACCAGGAATCAGTTGATCTTCGAAAAGGCTTAGGCCTTTGTTGTATTTAATGGCACAGAGTAAGAAATTATTAAAGCAGGATGTTGAATGTTTGATCTTTAGTAAGTTTGAAATTAAATGGTTAAACCCCGATATAAATGCTTATTATGTATGTGTTAATTCCTAATACCTTTAATTTGCGTTAAATCGATTCCTTATTGTGTGATGTGCTGTTCTTTCTTAGATTCAGACCTTTGTAGCTGTGTACATTGTATTATTTAATGTTGCAATAATTGTATATATATTTTTTTCATAATTAAAATATATTAAAAGGGTGAGAAACCCTTTTGAAAAAGAAATTGGTTGTCT
>PXIH01S0012233.1:4426-17611 GCA_003024985.2 Euperipatoides rowelli | reverse complement strand
CTATAGTATGGAGCCCACAATTGAACACAATACTCTAAATGTGGCCTTACCAATGATTTATATAAAGGCAAAATGATCTCAGAATCTCTACATTCTTATCTGCTATATTCTTAATAGTGTATGATTTCTTAAAAAATTTATGATTAAGATGCTTTATTTTAAAAAAGGATAAGACTCAGAAAATTCCCGAGATTTTGATGCAGGGTTTTAATTACAGGGCAAAGTGTTAAAACCCATCACATACCAAACCATTACACGAAAATTACAGCTTTGTTATTGTTTTTAATTTTCTTCAGCTCTAATAGACCAACGCCAAAAAAAGTCCAAACTTTGAACCTGTTAACTATAGTTCGTCAGTATTTTAGTGTTCATAATCCAAGATTGCTACCTGTGGTCTTCGACTAGAATTTCCATAATGCACCACAATATGCACAAGTGGAATGGGTAGATGCTGACATAGCATGCACAAAACAATTGAGTTAGCAATAAACAGTCTTATCTCAGTGGGTTGAATCAAAACATAAAAAAAGATTGTCAAGTGCTGCACCTTTTAACATAAATGGATATAAAGACAATAGTTCACACACAAAAAAGAGTCCTTGTATCTTCACTTCAGCTTCTTATTTCATTTCAGTAAACAGAATTCAAATTAAAATGGCCATTTAACTCTTCTAATACCAACTTTTTTTTCTATCACTGAGTACCACTGGGGTCACCTGTGACCCCATTAAAATTTTCCTTCTTTTGCTAGTAATATTATNACAAAATGATTATATATCTTAACTATATTAGNTTTATTTATATAATAAATATATTTTATGCAATTACCATTATATGGAACATATAAAAATTATATTTAGGCACAATTTATTGAGACTATAGTAAAAAATGCATCATTCACAATTTAGACATTTAGTGCTAGAATGTTGTTTACATAAAACAAAAACCTGAACATTTAGTGCATATATCACTATATTTTCAGTCTATTAGAATATCACAATAACATCTTTAACATTTTTTGCCTTTCATGCTTATATCTATATCAAGTATATTTTGAACAGGAAGGCATTAAAACTTACCTAATTCCAAAAGAAACACTCTTCTTTTATAATTTGTTTTTCCCGCTTCCAATTTGGGGTTAATAAAGCCATTCAGTGTATAATGTTAACATATTGTAAAAGATGGCCTTAGATCATCAACTTATCCTTCACTTTGTTTTATATGTCCACAATAACTGGTTCATTGTATCAGCCCCTGTAATTCAGAATTACAGCTGATTTTGCAGCCTGAGTATTATCAAATTCAGCAGGAATTAGCATTGTGCTAAGAAGAGTTAAAATTTTTCCATTTATTGGGAAATAGGATACACTCATCCATGACTTCTGAAATCCAACTAATGCTGAGTTGATTACTTTTCCTTTTTAGGTGATGAACTACTAAAGTTATTCAGAGTGATTATTCTTTATTGTACAAAAAAAAAAGTTCCAGCTGCTTCTTCTTTAGTTCTTTTGCAAGATTCAAACTTATAAAAAAAGTTGTCTGCTGTGATATTTCTTCTCCTTTTTTCCCCATTCATTTAACCATATCCAAAACTAATCGCTTTCCTTGATTGACTTCTCTAGGAATATTATATTTTTCTGTATATACCTGTATATAGCATGCATAGCAATATTTACTGTCACAAGCCGTCACAGCTTTATTCCATATTTTCCTGGTTTTGGTGGAATATACTTTTGAAATTATCATTTATCCATAAATGTAGCTAAATGTTCATCAATGGTAACATACTCATGAGACATGCACAAATCTTGTAAAGTGTTAATTTATGTAGATTGCTTAGTGTCCACATTTTTTGAGTTATAATAGAAATTTATCCCTAACTTAGATTTCACAGTCAGTAAGAATAATAAAAAAATTGCAAGCATTATGATTTCTATAAAGGTTTAAATGTTGTAAAAGAATATAGAATTTTTTAAATAATTAAGTTTTAGATACATTTATTTTTTTTAATCTAAATATTTTAATTTTATTAAATGGTAGAAAACATTTTTTTTATTCACACAAATATATCTGGTTCAGTAACCACTGGTGTACTTGTATACAGAGAATCAGACCCATCTGAGAGATAATTGTCATTGTCAAGATTTTCTACTATATCAATCTCTCCATCATCATCATCNCAAAATTTAAGTAAAATTTTCATATTTGATTAAATTGCTATATATGAGTAAAATGTCAAGTACTAAATGAACAAAGTCAATTTTTTTCAGAATTTTGCCAGTCATACATAGCTACAGTTGTTTATCAAAAATGCATTGGGGTCACTGGTGACCCCATGGTATTAGAAGGGTTAAATACTGTACAGATTAGACTGAAACAATTATTCGATATGATTGAAATTGATATCAGAGACGATACTGGTATACCAATTCAATTTAGTTAAAAGAAAATTTTACTTAAACATCATTTCCGTTTAGTAAATCACCATACTTTGAATAATAATCATGAATAATCCCTACATAGACTATTACAGCAGACGAGTAGGTGGTGGTGATTTTGATTCCAAGGAAGTCAAGTACAATACGGTTACGAATTAGGATCCTTTTTCAGTAGTTTAATTAGAAAAGTAGTTCCATTAATAAGTGATGGTGCACGATACATAACACCTAAAATAGCTAGAGCTGCTACTACATTAAAACCTGTTATTAGTGCAGCTAAAGATTTAACTAGTGAAAAGTATAGGTGAAAAAATTTCATCTCTTAACCCTATGCCTAAACAAGAAGATGGACGTAGAAGAANAACTTATGGGTCATATCCATAGTGATAAATTTTTTCAATTTAAATATTTATTGAATGGTGTCAAGATGAAAATAA
The DNA here is from genome assembly GCA_003024985.2 of Euperipatoides rowelli. NCBI lineage: Eukaryota > Metazoa > Onychophora > Udeonychophora > Euonychophora > Peripatopsidae > Euperipatoides > Euperipatoides rowelli. The sequence goes on along the minus strand of PXIH01S0012233.1, from coordinate 14,736 downwards.
GACTGAATAAAAATAGAAATACATTTTGTTTAATGACCGATGAACTAACCAAAGCACATAAAATAAAAATAGAAGAATGTAAATTGTATGTACAGAAAGTTATCATCTCCCCTCCGGTTCTATTAAGTCATGCACATGCATTACTTAAAGGATATGCTAAATATCCTATCACCATCCCAGCAGGTATGCATAATACCACTCAAGATAATTTATTTTTTGGACAAATTCCTAAACATCTCATTCTAGCTTTTTTGGATAATGCTGTTTTTAATGGAGATTATAAAAAGAATCCATTTAATTTCCAACATTTTGATTTAAATTATCTAGCTTTATATTTAAATAATGAACAATATCCATTCAAACTACTTCAACTGGATTTCAAGAATATTTTATATTTGGATGCCTATCAAACTATTTTCAGTGGCACTGGAAAAATGTTTAAAGATGAAGATTATTCTAGTGGTTACGCACTATTATTCTATGATTTAAGTCCTGACTTGGAGACGCAAGACCATTACTCCCTAATCAAGCATGGAGATTCAAGAATTGATATACAATTTGCTACACCTCTACCAAAAATTATAGTTCTCATTATCTACGCTGTCTTTGAAAATATTTTAGAAATTAATCATAAAATAAAAGTCATTTATGAATATACCAGTCAAATCATGGATAATTTACAAATCGAGNTATTTATTTTCATGTAGAATTACACTAATATAAAGTATCAAATCATCCTTTGCCTTCTTGTTTTTTTCTTTTCTTTGTCATACCTACTAGAAATTGTGGTGGTGGTGGTGGTGGTGGTACAATTTTATTCTCCTCACTAAAACTGAATGGGAGTTTGTAGTGTTCATTCTTTATCTCACTATAAGTGGTGATGGTGGTGGTTCAACATTTAAGATAGATTTCGGAATGTTCATTTCAAGTAGAGATTCTTGAAATTCATGTTGACCTACAGGATGATTATTTGAAGATGTCATTAATGATTTGAATAAAAAATGTCCATCTAGTTGAAAACTAGTTTTGGTAAATATATTAAAATGTCAAAACAAACATTGTTTTAAAATGTTAATTTTGTTTCTATTTATTTTTTCTTAGTAGTAGTTAGAATATGATAAGTATCAGACGTATAAAACTTAGACTTATCTGCTGGAGTAGTTGTTGTAATAATAAGAATGGAAAACCGATGGTTGGAAAATATTACAACCCCAAACAAGTAGGCAGTCTATCAGGGAAACAAGCCTTCCATCGTGGCATACATGGAGAAGGCGCACCATATAAATTAAATGAATGGTTTAAAATGCCAGATACATATACATTACATAAACCTGTAAGGAAAAATTATTTTAAAAGAAGAACTATTGTTCATGGTATTAATGATCAGTTCCAAGCAGACTTAGTAGATCTCCAACATATTAGCAAATATAATTCAGGTTTTAAATATTTAATTGTATAGATGTGTTTTCCAAATATGCTTGGGCTTTACCTATGAAAACTAAAACAGCTAAAGAAATTTTTGTTACATTTTAAAAAATTATAGAAGAACGCAAACCCAATAAAATCCAGACGGATAATGGCAAAGAATTTCATAACCATCTCTTTAAAACTTATTTAAAAATAATAATATTCATTTTTTTTTCACAACTACATCTGAATTAAAAGCTGCAGTGGTTGAATGATTCAACCGAACATTAAAAACATGTACGTTATGTGGAGATATTTTACATCTAAAAATACTTGAAAATACTTAGATATTTTACCTCAATTTACGAAAAGTTATAATCACACTTTTCATAGAAGTATTCAAAGAAGTCCATTTGAAGTTAATAAGGAAAATTAAAAAGAAATTTATAAAATTTAGATAAATTATGGGATGAATCTCAATCTTTTAAATTTAATATTGGACAACAAGTTAGAATTTCTAAAATGAAAAGAACATTTGAAAAAGACTATCTCCCAAATTGGACTCAAGACATATTTATTGTTACAGAATGTAGCCTACATTACCACCGGTATATAAAATCAAAAATTTAAATGATGAGGTCATTGATGGTACTTACTACCAAGAAGAACTACAAGCTGTTAAAAAAAATAGTAATGATTACTACAATATAGAAAATGTATTAAAAGAAGAAAAAAAAGGATGAGAAAAATATTATCTTATCAAGTGGCAAGGGTATCCTGCATCATTTAATTCTTGGGTTCCTGGAAAGACTTGAAAAAATTATGACTCATTTTTATATTACCCTACCTTCCAATAGTTGAATGGAATATTATCCTGAAAATAAACCTAAAAATTTCAAAATTAAACTTTCTAAATCATTAGATTTAACACAGGCTGATTATAAAGTTGGAGTTGCTGAAATTTAATATCCATACACTTGGTATACTGTTGATAAAAATAATAATGACTTTTATTTTCTCTATACAAATGATTTAGATGTTAAAGATGTTTGTATTAAACAATTTACTATAACTATTGGAATCTATAGTAGTATCCAAGTAAGACATATGACATAATTTTGCCTTTATTTTCATCTTTCATGAACCCCAATGCTATCCTGGGTGATATAAGGATTATTGAGTGGATAATTATAAGTATCAATGTGTCTAGCAAAAGTTGGTTCTGTCATATCATGATACATATCATTCATATGTATTTGATACTGGAATGAATCTGTATCATGATAGAGGACTTTTAGTTTACCTTCATACTACGGCACTTTTACATTGTAATGGAAATCTTAGACTTTGAACTTGCCATTCCAACATAGATAGATTTGTCAAAAAGAATCCACTCTCTATACAGATGTGCAGCAACAAGATTCTCGTCAAAAATTGTACTATGTTTAAAACTTGGTTTTGTGATTTGTTTTCGCAATTTTTCCAAGGTTTCACACAAGACTATATTCTGATGGTGTCTTACAGACTTCATCATCTTGCCAAAGACAGAATTGTTCATTAGTTTGTACAGATCTCTACCAAAATCATCAGTGGCTTCCTGTCTTCAAGTGGTATTGAGTTTAATGTAAGATCTCAACCACAGTTCCTGGGAAAATAACAAAGCTCTATGAACTTTAATAAGTACAAGATCAAGTTTTAAGTACAGCTTGAGGGTTTTATAATGCAACACATACTTCCTTTTAGGATATAATGTAGTGAGCAATTTATTAACCCTGCAAGGCTTATAGTTCTCACCTAAATATGGTGATGCCTATTTTTTATCCACTAGCTCACTGAGTGGGGCTAGTGGGAACTTGTGGAGTTCATATAGACTATTAGGGTAGTCTAAATCCACCTCTAAGATGTATCTGGTAGCATAATCATCAGGTTGGTTTAAAAAATTTAAAGATGGGGTATCCTCATCTTTTACCCACATGAAATTATTCACAGGAGTGGCTGCTCCGTTGACCAACCATACATGTTATTGACATCAAAATAGATGAGATAATTGATGGGTTGGTGACATTTATAGTCAGCCATGTATGGGTTGTTCACCTTTGCATGTCGGTGAGATACTTGGGATATGCCACTACATATCCTGTGCTCAATGAACAGGATCGTTTCATAATCCTGCAATAGCTCTAATTTAACATTTGTATTTTAGCATCACACACCATTCAATCCTGGAGTGGTAAAGAAGTGTGCAGGGTCTAAACCATAATGATTTTTGCAGGTAGTCTGAAACTGCTCAAAAATGTCAACTAAAATCCAAACATCATAGTTTAGTTACAGATCACTATACTCTCCTAATGTTTGTAAATTAAATTTAGACCAGACATTGCAAGCATGTTGATACTCTGTATCTAAAATGTGTGCATTAAATAAATTGGAATAAAATTTATCTTGAGGTGGTAACTGAGGTTCCAGATATGGTCCATATGATCAAATACTGGTATGGAAATACTCCTTTTCTTAAAATAAGGCTATGTGTAGCCTTGTCAGAGAAATTTTTCATTGTGATCTCAAACTGTTCTGGTTCTAACCTTTCAATTAAGCTAGCTAAGCTGGAAGATAGTAACCAGTAACTGTCTAAAAATTGTAATATGACTTTTTTCCCACCATCGCATAGCACTTCTTTATAGAAATATAAGTCTCCTTGGTTTGAGGGAGTACTGAAATATCTCCAGGATATTTAAGCAATGATAAAGCCTTAATAAAAATATGGGCATCATAATGACAGTGATAAATTTTGGCTGTTTAAATCTTAAATTACACTCATTGCAGAGGGCGTCCAATACCGTCCTAATATATGACAATGATCTCTTACTTTATAATTTTTTTCAGTGAGTTCATTTTCACATAGAGTGTATATAGTTCCGGCATCATGCTTAGCTTGCTCTGCAATGGTTGGTTTCATTGGTTTAATTTCTTTTATATATTCAGAGTATATATGCTTTGCATCTGTATAGATTTTATTAATGAAATGCTCATGTGCATTATCACCCCTGAACTCAACAAGCTCCTCTTTATAAGTTTCTTTATCATTGAATGAATTTTTAATGTAATATGTATAATATGAAGGGATATGCTTGTGTAAAATCTTAGGATCTGTGTATTTTTCAAGCAGGCACTCAAAATGCTTGTAGATTACAAAAGAGACATCATGACATTTATCATGCTCTTTAAATTTCAAAACATTGTGGTCATTATTTGGGAGCATTACGCGGGCAGTTTTATGAGATAAACAATACAATTGATGTTTATCTAATAAATCCTGTCTCCCATAATGCCCCAAACAATTATAACAGAAAAAAGTATGATTATTTCTCTTAGTAACTTGGGATTTCAAGAGCCTGCTTAAATATTTAATAAGGACATAATGGGTATTTTTCTTCATCTTTAATGAATAGTAAATCCACAGACATAGGGTAGATGATATCTGTATTCATATACACAAGATAAAATTTTTTGTCATCATTAACTCCAATGACGTTAAATGAAATCTTATTCATACTTTCAAATTTTGGGATGTTAGTTACCGCCTTTGGAAATTTAAGTTTTCCAAATTCTAATTCGGTAAAATTTTTATATTTCAAAAGATGATCAGCATGATCATTTGCAGGGTGGAGGTGTGCTAAAATACTCCATTTAAAACATTCCTCATCCCTTAGATCCTTGCATTGATGCAGGCCTTTTTTATTTTTAATATACTGGGGAAGATCAATGTAAGAGCCACCTCTTAATACATCACATCTATTGAGACAAAGCTCTATAAATGAGATAGCTGATAGAACCCATCCAGAACCTTTATGAGTTAAATCATCTATCTCACTTAAAATACATGTGAATAAAGAGTCTAATACCTCATTTATAGACATTCCTTAAGTTACTAAAATATTTTTAGTTTTAAACAAAATGGTACGACTATCCTCACCTCTCTTGAAAATACACTCTAAATGTAAATTCACCTTGAGAGCATCATGCTGATTTAATGCATGATTAATACAACTCTCCAGGTGACGTTTAGCTTTTCTTAAGGAAATGGGGATACCTTTAGTTGTATCCAGAGGGGTAAATCTCCAAGTTTGAAAACGGCATACTAATGCCGTCTCAACTTGATGAGATTCAATATCATCATCATCTGAATCGTTTGAGTCATTTATGGTATTATTACCCATATCATCTCTTGATTATTTTTTAGAGCTTCTAAATATTTGACTATATTATTATCCTTTTCCAAATACTCTGAACCATCATCCTCATCATCATCACTATTAAGAATATTGTCTTGGGGAGGAGAAGGCACACAACTATGATTGGGGGAATAGGGGCTGGAAGGACCTGGTGAGATAAAGAAACTTCTAGCCTTCCACTCCCTATCTGCTGTATAGGTACTAGGTGCTTCAATGAATCAACCGACATCACCGATTCAGCAGATAAGGGATAGACAACTAAAGGTTTTTTCATTGGGGGTCAAGTGATGTGCCTCCTAGTGGACGTTTCAAATTTTGATGAGGATGTAATGATGTTTTCATAAGGCTATAACATGTGGGAGGTAAATAACCAGGAGGTAGAGTGGCTAGTAAAATAGGAGGTATATCCTCAAAATTAGAGGTTCCTTGAGTTATAAGGCCTAGGAAATGCAACTTGTGACAAAACACCCCTTGGTCTTGGGGTAGGGGTAGTATATAGGCAAAATCAGGGAGTGAGGTAGTAGAGAGTCTATAAGTTCAAAACCACGGGGATGTGGTGGTACAGGATTCATCATACTAATATCTAGCTAATAATGTTTTAAGATTAAGTGATCTTACCTTCCTTGGTTGGTCAGATTGTTCCATGTTCATCTTATTGCTCACTTTGTAGTAATGGTAGTGAAGTAGATGGTTGTGTACAGAAGAGGTCGGTTGGGAACTCTCAGGGCTTGAGAAAGCAGAGTGAAATCTAAAATAAATAGAAGAGTGGAAAAAATCATGAATATAAGAGATATAATAAAACTAATTATAAAAAATTATTAAAAATAGAAGTTATAATCACAAAAGACTTAAAAAAATACAAGTTATAATCACAAAAGGCTTAAAAATACAAGTTATACATGCTATAACCTTAAAATTAAATGTAAAATGTTATTGGAGGCCTTAAACATACCAAGTCATACATGCTACAGCCTTAAATATACAAGTTATACATGCCACAACCTTAAACTTAAATATAAAATGTTATTGAAAGCCTTTAAAATATGCAAGTCATATTATGTAAGAAGCCTTAAATGTTATTGAAAACCTTTAAAATATGCAAGTCATAGGCTACACGTAAGAAGCCTTAAATGGTAATGTTATTGAAAACTTTTAAAATATGTAAGTCATACATGCAAGGTCCTTAAATGGTAACATTGTTGAAAACATTAAAAAAATGATGTCATATATGCAAGAGCCTTAAATACAAACGTTATTAAAAGCCTTAAAAATATGCAAGCCATACGCGCAAGAGCCTTAAATACAAACATTATTTAAAGCCTTAAAAATATACAAGTTATACATGCAAGAGCCTTAAATGGTAACATTATTGAAAGCTTTAAAAATATACAAGTTGCCAATGGAACCAACCGACCAGGAAAAACTGGAATGTGAAAAGGAACTAGTAAAGCCTCCCCTGAGAAGTTTTCCTAGACAAAACAAAGGAATCCCAGTGGAGAAACTTACCCTAAGTGCTATTAATTACTCATAAATATATTATGCTGTCAGTCCTAAGGGGGAGTGTTGTTATTGAGGGTAATAAAACAGAGCATGTAATTACTGTATATTACAATTGTCTTAGCATATCAACTAAATATGAAATAGTGATCATAAATCTTAATTAATAACTTATATCAGAATTATAATATGTATTTATTATTCAATTTTTTAGAATAAGATTATATTCATGTAGTTAACTATTGTTAAACATTTGACACAAGAGTGTAAACAACTCTGAACTTGAGGTTTAGAGTGTTATTGTGTAATCAAATTATTGTTATCTTTGATTATAGGATGAGCCACAGGCAAACTTCTTATTAACTTATCCATTAGTCTTTCCTTCTGCATCCTATAATATTGTTAGGCCTGCCATGAGGATGTATAACATGGGAAATTGTTTGAGAGCTAATTAAAGTATCATAATCTGAACCATCTGAATTATATGAGTGGTTATTTAATAGTTATTATTATTATTATTATGTATTAATGTGTTGCAACAAGTTTATGATATAATTAATAGTATTTTATTAAGTTTGAAGCATTTTAGATAATTAAAAATTAATATACTGCATATCAACAATTTGCACGTGTCAGCCATAAAAGAAAGTGTGAACAGTAAGTAAACTGAAGTTCAAATTGAATTATAGTAAATTTCATTTTAATAGTGTGTTGGATAACTTGAATCATTCTGGACAGTTAATAATTAGGATATAATATCTTAAGTTAGCTTTTGACAAGTGTAGTATTAGGCCTACTATGATATAACCTTGATAAATACAAGATTTTTGTTATTATTATATTGATGAATTTGTCGACATGCATATGATCATATTCCCGTTAGATTGTTTAGGATTAGTCTGGGCTTTTAACTAAAAGACTGCTGTTCTGTGTGAGCGAGCAAGATAGGTAGTCACCCTGGGGCTTGAAGCATGTTCAAGCCTTGGGCCCTATNCTGGGGTGAGGTCCGGGTGAGTGGTTGAGGTTAAAAGCCCACTAGCCTTTCATTCAAACGTAATGATTATTGCTAGGTGAATTCACATTTTGATCATTTATGCAAGGAGTCATGTGATTGGAAGTGATCAGAGCTCATGTCTTTGATGATGGGATATTTTTAATATATACACTATAAATTACGTGACCATTTTTTTTTTTCTCAAAGCGGGACATCTACTGATTTTGATTGTAGCCTATATTTTGATAAGCTTTTTTTTTTTTTGGATGTAAGAAAAAAAAGTCAAAGAATCTAGATTTTTAATCGGCATTGCTAAAATGAAATGTGTGATGTATTGCCCCTGCGTCATCGCCACAAGAGCCTAGAACCTGGATCCAATAAGTGACATTTAGTAAATGGATAGCAGCTTTATGTTATTATTTACAGTCCTAACCTTATTCTTATCCTGAACCGTAACTCCTACTACGTATTTAAGACATCAGCTTGGAAGTGTAGGATAATCTAGAGGTTGAAACAACCCTTTTTTTTTTTGATTGATTTTGATAATTTTGAACATTTTCGGCCATTTGGCGATATCATTGAAACAGATGTGCAGCTGTTAAAAACGCGATAATTGTCATTTATTGGATACTGTTTCTAGGTATTTCTGTCTAGGTACTATTGTCGGATTTTTTTTTTAAACAATAAACTTTATTCATTTAAAGCCAAAACAAATAAATAATCAAATTGTCAATACACATATAATAAAATATGTCAAATATAATNAATTTNAATAAATTATATTGAATTTAACCATGCCTTTTTTTTTTAAATGTTTGCTCTCTTTCTGAAAACGGGACATTTCGGAATCCCAAAGCTATACTTGGGGAAACGGGAAAGGATACCTGAAAACAGTACTGTCCCATTGAAAATGGGACTGTCCCGTTGAAAACGGGACTGTCCCGTTCAAAACGGGACTGTCCCGTTCAAAACAGGACTGTCCCATTCAAAACGGGATGGTCACATTAAGTATACAGTATATAATGTATACTAAGCTATAGCAAAGATACAATGTTTGGGCATCATTCATCACATGTTAATGATGATGTATCAAGCTGAAAATTTATCAGTGTGATGTCATATACATATACTCTAATATTTCCGAAGTTCGAGGTCATAAGTCCTCGGGGTGGAGCACCCCCAGTAAAAAAAAAATGTTCGGAAACAAGTATTTAGGGCATTGTTTTGTGAATCTTAATGACATCACAGATAGATGAAACTCAGTGTGGTGTCATACAATACTACTACATAAATCCCGAAGTTTAAGTTCGGGGGTGGGCAGGTGGGGCACATGACCAAAAATTGGAAAATATTCAATATTACAAGTATTTAGGGCATCATTCTGTGCACCTTAATGACATCACAGATGAATGAAACTCGGTGAGTGCGATCTCATACAATACTATTACATAAATACCAAAGCTTGAGGTCATAAGTGTTTGGGGGTGGGCGGAGCACATGACCAAATATCGGAAAATATTTAATCAAAAAATGCTCCAAGTCAATGGCACATCATTCTGCGCAGTTCTGTGATATCACACCTTACCCAGAATTCATTCCTGAACACATCCCCATTGAAAAATAAAAAAAAATTTGCCGCCATCTTGGATTTTCCAAAAGATTTCCCAAAATACACCAGTAACACCTGCAATGCATTCTGGGTATATGGGTATGACGATTTCTGAAGTTTGTAGAAATAACATCACAATAAGCAATATATTCTAATAGGGGGGTACCCCCAAACCCAAAACTTCGAGAATCATCGGAAAACTTTGAAAATCGATGGAAATTACTGGATATTACCGAAAATTCTGAATATTGCCAAACATGATGTCATAATTAGCTACACACATATGCAAATGAGCTAAAATATGCTAATTATATGCAAATGATATGCTAATGAGCCACACCCCTCACAAAAATGTCCGAACATGCCTGAATATGATATCATATTTGCTACACATATATGCAAATTAAGTAAAAATTATGCTTATAAATGAGCCCTATACAAACAATATTGGTCATGTGACCTGAATGCTGCAATCTGATTGGTTTGGAATGAATCGGCTTTTTTGCACTACTCTTGTTTATTTTGTGTTTGGAGAAAAGATAAAGAAAGGGTTTAAGATAAAATTTTATGT
>PXIH01S0012226.1:802-11649 GCA_003024985.2 Euperipatoides rowelli | reverse complement strand
GGAGAAGAACCACAATATGTCAAACTATTAGCATATTGACTATTATGGAAGCCATGGCAATTCTTTATAACAAAGATAAAATGAGGAGAACCACACTGTCAATCCATTAGTAGATTGCCCATTATCGAAGCCATGGCAATTCTTTATAACAAAGATAAAATGAGAAGAACCACAATATGTCAAGCCATTAGTAGATTAACTATTATGGATATCAAAACAATTCTTTAGAACAAAGATAAAATGAAGATAACCACAATATATCAATCCATTAGTAGATGGACCATTATGGAAGACATGGCAATTCTTTATCACAAATATAAAATGAGGATAACCACAAAATGTCAATCCATACTAAAATAGTAATTGGAGAGTTTTGCCCCATCCTCATTACAAACTTATTTAAGTACAGTAAGCTCTTACTTATCTAGCATATATTGATTATCAGTCCGGCTATTCTTTTCAAACTAAAAAATCCTGATTCTTATAAACTCTTTTGCTAAAGAATAAAGTCCAGACAAAATAATAATCCCTTATAATCAAAAAATATGAAAAATAGCCTTTGATTCACTGAACAGCAAAAATGATAAAAAAAAATTCCCTTTCGAGCATCTAATAAGAATAAAGACTAATTAAAAACAAATGTAATTGCAATGACTTCCATAAGTTAAATGCACTAATGGATTGACATTTTGTGGTTCTTCTCATTTTCTCTTTGTGATAAAGAATTGTCATCGCTTCCATAATAGTCAATCTACTAATGGATTGACAAATTGTGGTTCTCCTCATTTTATCTTTATAATCAATAATTGATGTGGCTTCCATAATGGTCAATTTACTAATGGATTGACATTGTAGTTCTCCTTATTTTATCTTTGTGATAAAGAATCGCTGTGACTTCCATAATGATCAATCTACTTATTAATTGACAAGTTGCTTCTCTCATTTTATCTTTGTGCTAAAGAAATTATTCATTTGCCATAGCTTCTATAATGGTCAGTCTACTAATAGATTGATACCTTGTAGTTCTCTTCATTTTATCTTTGTGCTAAATAAATTATCCATTTACTGTGGCTTCCATAATAATCAGTCTTTTAAGGAATAACAAATTGCAGTTCTCCCACTTTTAGAGTAAGAATGGAGATTGATAATATGCTGACATTTTGTGACAAAATTTTATGTAAAACACAAAGAAGTTGTTTCTGCTATAAATTCGACCACTGTTTGATACCTAGAACATAATCTTTATACAAAACTGCAAATATCCACATATCAGTATAAAATAGTTAAAAAGGAATTGTAAAACATTATATTACAGATAGTTGTGTCTATTAAATTTCTGTATTTAGTTAATACATTCATATATTCTATATACTTATATACTGTATATAGTTTTAATCAAAGAAATTACAATAGTGTTGTAAAAGTTTAATTAAGCATTGTTTTGTATTATCCTGCCCAATCTTACCGTTATTCACCCCAGATACTGTAATTATGAGCTTTGTACATAAATTTTTTACAGAGGAGTATGTGAATCTTTCTGTTGCCTTTTTTTTTAATTAACCCACATAGATTTAATTTATATAGGCCTACATTTTGCAAACATTTACAGTATTTCATTATTCTTTGGGTTAGGTCTACAACTCAGGCAATGCCTTCTTATTCATCCAACTCTCTCCCTGATAACCATTGTCTTTACTGGTGATTCTGAGGTCGGGGTGTGTACCTCAAGTTGGCCAGGGTAGAACATGCTATCATCCTGTCTCATTTATGCCCTTGTGGAGGCATGTAGTTATGAACTTGATGCATGGGTTCACATGGTTATATCAAACATTTGTGACCTCTGGTCTGGGACAAACCGCATGAGTCTATATTTCTTCATACAAATTATTATTATTATCTATTATTGCAAACATTTATTTCAGTGTTTTTTTTTTAATTAAATTTGTACAGCCATTATGGAATAGCCATAGGAGAAAATGAAAGTATCAGTGAATTTGCTCCTAAAAATCCTATATATGGATTTACTATTCCATCGATTAAAAAAAAAAATCAGTTTCTTCTCTTTCTAAATTTTGTATTAGGCTGCTTAATTTTATCTCTTTTTTTAAATCTCTCTTTTTCTATCCGCTTTATGCCTTCATTTGTATGTTGTTCTGATTTGTTTTTCTTTCTATTTTTCCCTCCACTAAGTTATTTTAAAATATTTAATTGTAAAAATTAGAGAGCCATCTATGAATGAAAAATAGAACTACAGTAAGTCTGAATCAAATGACCCAGAACTTTTATGAATTAAAATATGCACTTATCCTTTGTTTCTATGTTTGATGGATTCATTAAATCATTCTCAAATGATTAGCTTTTTGACTGGCTTGTTGAGACATAATTTTTCAATTAAATGATTTTAAAATATTAATGTTAATTAGAAGGTCAAGACCATTTTCATTATAATGGCATACGAGTACCAGAGCTGCAGATTAATGGCTACAAACTCTTTTGTTTCATTTTTTTTTCGTGTGTTTGTGTTTGCTCTGTTTTAGAAGCTTCAGTTTATTATTTTTTTTTAAAGGCTAGACAAATTGTAATTACTAAATTAGCATAATTAGTTGTAAGTATATACTTTAATAACATTCTTCATTATTTTTTCATAAGGAGCTTTCTATAGCAAATAATTTTTGTTTTGCAATTTAAATTTATCATTGGACTTGCTGTAATTGTATAACAGTTTCGCTTTGAGAAATCATTAACATTAATAATTGTTCAATTCAGTAGGGTGGTACAAATTTAATATCACCCTTGGCACCAACTTTATAAATAAATTATAGGGATCACCTTTAATTGAACAATCTGTTTGATCTTTATGATATTTTTACCATTCAACGTATATTATGATGAAACTTTCATAGGCTGTAAGTTGAATATTATCTCAACGTTAAGAGAAAGCTAATAGAAAATTCAAACAAATTTCGGTTATTAAAAATGCCCCCTGTTGACTGCTTGAAGAATTAATAATACATCAAGGAGAGAACTATTTATCATAATCAAAGTCCCTTCTGTTTCAATATAAATAGCATTAATATTTGAAAATAAAAGTTTTAATATAGAATTAATGGTGTTGAATTTCTCATTTAAATTATCATGTCATTAATAAAATTTAGTTGTTAAAAGCTATTTGGAATGATAAGGTAACAGTAGTTTCTAGCTTGTGGAAAGTCCGTAGCTAGAGTTTTGTTGGGGATGGGGTTGAAAATCTAAATAATCTAACCAACGTGGAACTGGCTTAAAATGGCCCTGTCAGCACATTTGATTAAACTCCCTCCCCCCTTGTAAGAAGTGGATTTGGTCAGATTCCGTTAACTGACCACCAACATAAGTAACGTTAGGAGTTGCGCGACAACTAAAACGTAGTAGCGTGTGGGATTAGTATTTTTTCTCGCAAATTTTAGTATATTTATTTTACAGTCCTAACCTTACTGTAGCGCTGAACCCTAGGATAATCTAGAGGTGAAATAATATTTTGCTGAACGCCGATCTAGATAATTTCAACTTTGTCAGCCATATTGGTGGACAGATAATGAAATCTGACCGTGTTTTTTTTTTTTGGCGGCTGGTGAATGCTGTGTATGGGGAAAGTTGCTAGTATAGTTTCGCAGAATTTTATAAGTTGGGAGTTTTGGGGTGCTGTAAGTGCCCCAACGGGGGGTACAGGGGCTCCACCCCTGGAAGGTGTTAGTTTTTAAGGCTTTCAAATACTTAAGATGAGCTCTGCTGATAATTAAAAAAATGCTGAAATTTAAAATAACCTAAATAATATACATGTTTGATTCATTACAAAAAAATATTTTTATAATAATGAAATTATTAATTTTTATTTTATAAGTTTATTTTTCATTTGCTGCATTTTATTTCACCTCTTTCAATACCACGTAAGCCTATAGTTTATTGACTTTCTCTCTAACAAATATTTTAAAGATTGTTCTCTAAAATGTAAATGCTTTTGCAATTTTTATTGTTTGACTGCTTGTACCAAAAAATTTTATCATTACAAATGTATAAATTTTTAATTTTGAAAATAATTTTACTATAAAATATTGACAGGAAATAAAAAATTTAAAGACTGATTTTGAACCGCTTATCATTAATAATAACTTACTGTATATCCTAATCTATAATGTACCACTGCTTAATAGCTTCATCATACACTTTACATCTTTATTCTAATTTTAATGACAAACCTATTTTTGCAGTGTGAATGGAAAAAAGAATTAAAAAGTTTAGAGAAAAGTCAAAGATAGATTATTTTTGAATTGTTCCAATCTCTAGATAACACAATTTTTTTTATGGGGGGGGGGGGAGCTGGGGACCCCATCGGCGCTTGCCAGTTTGACACTGAATCTTGCCTAGAATAGACACACAACCACAAGTTAGAGTAACAAAAAGGAAAACAAGAATAGTGTGTCAAAACTGATAACTTTCCCAAATCATTATTATTACCAATTAATACAAAAAAACCTGTGTTCAATATTTTTTTTTTTAATTTACCAAGTTTTCCTGCTGCTTCAATTGAATTTTTTGTCAGATTCCGTTATCTGCCCACCAATATGGCTGACGGTAGTAACTTTAAATTATCTAGATCGGCGCTCAGAAAAATATTTCACCTCTAGATTATCCTAGGGTTCTAGGTTAGGACTAAAAACTGCGATAAAACATACTAATTCCACACGCTACTACGGTTTTAGACATTGCACGATTCCTAACGTTAATTATGTTGGTGGGCAAATAACAGAATCTGACCAAATTTTTCCTAACTGTCATTACAAAAACAAAATTTGGAGGGAATCTCCTCCCCCCCCCTGTAGTACACCCTTGGGCATAGATGCATGTTGTATAAAGTTGCATTATATAAGCACGAGATTAAAATAATTTAAATCTAAAATCATTTGTTTATAAGGCAACGTTGTTATAAAACAATTGAATAAACTAACAATAATATTGGATTGTTTTGGTATAATGAAATCTAGATATCTCCTCCATATGGCCTCGCTGTGAAGACAAGTCATTTTGATTTCTTCAGACTAAGCAAATCTCAGCGTAGTGACAGAAGTCGTTAATATTCCTTAGAATTTCATTTAACATTGATGTTTGTAACTGCTTCAATGAACTAGCCCACTCTCTTTACAACATTTAAAGTAAATGGCTCTCTTTAGACATAATGAATTTGAATTGTTTCTAGGTCTGTTTATCAAAATTTTGGACCATTTCAGAAAAGTTATTGTAAAGATAATTGAGAAGTTTGTGATATGTTCAAGAGACGTGTGTTCAATATTGTTGGCTTAAATGTTAAATCAAATATCATGGTCTTAGCTTAGAATATTAGATTAAATTATAACCACTAGAAGGCGGTCACTGCCCACTGTATTAAATGAGTTAAGAACACAAGTGGTCATTGGACTGTGAAAATTTGGAGATATGATAGAATTTTGCCACACGAGTTGAACATTGTAGTCTTTATTTGACAACAAGTAAATAGAGGGGAAAAGTGTGGCTGACATATTGGATTTTATAACAAGAGGTGTCTGCAGAAAAAAGTTCAGGTTTTTTTGTCAGACAATTTAGGGACTAATAATATTTTATTTTCATAACGTTTTCTTTGTTATGCCAATATTTATTCATAATGACATCTCATCTCATTCTAATCTTTTGTATTTTCCCCACTCGCTACACTCCTCCCCCCCCTTCAGATGCCCTGGGGGGGGGGGGGAGGGATAGATGTTAAATTGTTTATTTTAATAACAGAATGGTGTTTAGGGAAATTTATAGTGGTGTATTTTAAAATATTTTATCAGGGGAGGGATAAAAATAAGTATTTTGATGATGGAGAACAAAACTATGTTCTTGATTCTAGCCCATTTTAATGATGAAGGAAGTTATTAAATTTGTTTTAAAAAAAATTAATTTTAATTTTTTTATTTATTTTTTTAGTTTTCAGTTTGCATTGGAAGGTAACGAAAAATGTTTCCAAAGCCATATTGGTGCACAAACCAATCATCACTAACTATTGCTCTTTAGAATAACTATTGTGTGTCCACCTGAATAAGTAGCATATACGGGGGTGGGGGGGAAGGGGGGTTGGGAGGAATGAGATTTAATAAACAAAGCTTGATTTTGATACATTATGTTAGTCTGGTCATATCAGAGTATTGTAATTTATCCATATTTGTTTCTACTTACTGTAAATAGTAATGTACTTAAAATATTTCTTCAAATACGTTCATCTGTTTTATATTTTTAAATTATATCTTGTATTTCTCCCAAACAGATGACTTTTAAATATTGACTTACAATATATTTTTCTAATGAACCTTGTAATTTAAATAAATAGAAAATTTGCAATACTTTTAATAGAATATTGAGAAGAGTGTGAAATAACGCCATTACCCACTAGTCCAAAAAAAAATAAAACCATTTAAGAAATGGTATATAATCAGAGTCTATAGAAGAAGAGGGGACCTAAAACTTGAAGTTGTAATAAGGAAAATTAACTCATTTCATAAATGGAATATTATAAATCATAAATTATCATGACATATACAGTTAGATGGGTCATTTTTAAAATTTATTTAAAGTTTAGATGATTTTTTTTTTTGGGGGGAGGGGACATTTATATATACACAAGGGCAGATTCAGAAAAAAAATGACAAGTGTGGCATCAGGAGCGGCTTGAGGTACTAGCTAACAGAACGCACGATATGATATAAATGTTGACATAAACTGTATTTTGCTTTCAAACCAAACTGATTTAAATTATTAAACCTATTAAATTTTATTTAATAACATTGATTAATTAGAATTCAATAGCAAAAAAATAAAGTTAATTTCTAATTTTAATTGTAAAATGACCACTCGGCCATTATGGAAGCCACATTACATATTTAAATTTTTTTTTTTTTTTAATTAACCGGTACAAAAATCAATTATTAAATTATTGATAATTATGAATTATTAAATTAACCGGTAAGATACTGCAGTTTATCCAAAAAAAATCTATATTTTTATATAGAATTTTTTTTTTTTTAATCTGTATAAATTAAAATGAATAAATGTCAAATTTATCCCATTTGACATTGCCTAGTATTACGCTATTAATACAGTCCCTTCCTTTCGTGTCAGCTGACCTATCATTTTCTAAAAATAATAGAAAACAGTTTCTTTGATAAATCCAAAGAAACATTTGAGAGAAAATCATTCTACGGTCCGCTGTGACATATTCTGCAAACTTTTACCTGACCAATTTGGAGAAGATTAAGCTGATTTTTTTTTTGACCAATGGTCAATTAATGTCACGTGACATACATATTTTAGATTTAGCACATCTGGTTTAAATCTTAGCTCGTTTAGATAACAAGGACATAAATTTCCTACTTAATATGAGTCTATTTATTTGTCTTAGAAATAGAACGACCTCATTATAATTAGCTTATTTACTGCAGATTTTAGCAAAGTGGGATTTTTATAACATTCACTTCAAATTTATCGTATGACTGTTAATTGCTGTTTGTTTATACAAAAATATTAATCTTATTTTTATTTTTTTTATATACTGTATATTTAATTACTAAAGTGTGATTTGCATGTATTCTCCCTAGAATATTTTCTTATTTTTTATTTTTTAAATGACGTCATGTTAAAAAAAATGAGACTAGCATCTTGATATCAAACTTACCATTTCCTATTCCTCACAAAACTCTCCGTTGACGGCCGTTGATGTCATAATATCAAAATTGATAGAAAAAAAAGAAGTATATTGCACCTCTTGATTATAATAGAGTTGGGGCATAATGGATTTCACACGTAGTTGGAGTTAGAGGTAAGGGTAAGTTTATTTCTCTAAAATTCTAAATAATAAAAAAGGCATGTGGCCCATACCCCATTTGTGAGAAATGGCAATGGTTAGTTAGATACCCAATCATTAATCTTAATTTTTCATTCCAGAATTAATTATATGGTAATTATAAATCTGCATGACCATAAATCACCTGCTGTGTCACTGCAAACTCATCCAATCAATAGCAAACTTTGTACATATCCTGTAGAACTGGCAGTGAAAAAAAGTTTAAAGTCCAAAGAGGGAAATCATACATATAAATTAGATATTCACTTCATGCCACATACATGTTTTCACCCAATAATGTGCTTTGTACAAACTCCCGTTAGAGCTGGCAGGGAAAATTTTTTAGAGTACAAAATATGGACATAGTTTGTTTCTGTTGCCATTTTCTATCATCTCTTAACATGAATGGAGATGGTTGCTTCTTGCCAGTATTCTTGCTCATTTAGTGAAGCATGGAAATACTGTACAAACATGAGTGAAACAAAGGTAGTTTGTTATTTGAGATGATTTGAAACCACAGTAAATTTTTCATTTGCTGTGGCTTCATAATGATCAATTTACTAATGGATTGACGTTGTAGTTCTCCTAATTTTAATTTTTGATAAATATTTTTTTCATTTGCTTGGACTAATGGATTGGCATATTGTAGTTCTCCTAATTTTATCTTTGTGATAAATAATTTCTGTGGCTTCCATAATGGCCAATCTACTAATGGATTGACATATTATGGTTCCCCTAATTTTATCTTTGTGATAAAGAATTGCTGTGGTTTCCATAATGGTCAATTTACTAATGGATTGACATATTGCAGTTGTCATTTTATCTTTGTGATAAATATTGTCATGGCTTACATAATAGTAAATCTACTAATAGATTATCATGTTGCAGTTCTCCTCATTTTATCTTTATAATAAAGAATTGCCATAGCTTCCATAATGGTCAATCTACTAATGGATTGTCAAGTTGCAATTCTCCTCATTTTATCTTTGTGATAAAGAATTGCTGTAGCTTCCATAATGGTCAACTTACTAATGGATTGTCATGATGCATTTATCCTCATTTTATCTTTGTGATAAATAATTGCCATGGCTTCCATAGTTCTCCTCATTTTATGTTTGTGATAAAGAATTGCTGTGGCTTCCATAATGGTCAATCAGCTACTGGATCGTCATATTGTGGTTCTCTTCATTTTATCTTTGTGATAAAGAGTTTCTTTGTAGGAGAATTAAACATGGAGATTGTTAATGTGCTGACAGTTTTATACTAAAATCTTAAGTAAAGTGCAGAGGTATTTCCATTGAACTAGTGAATAAAAGATCATGTGGTCTGCTTAACATTTGGTCAGTTTGTAATGCACAGAAATGGTATATTTATTACAGAAACACAAACATGCATGGGTCAATGTTATAGGATTAAATAAACAAATTGTATGCAATTGTTTCTTATATTACTTCAAGAAAGCCAAGCTATATCTGAAAATGTATTATGATTTTAATATTTTTTTTCCTTTAATCTTTTTTCACCCCTCTCTATCTTAATTCAATTTAATTTTGAATATTTCTTTTATTTATTTATTTTGTAAAAATTGAATGCCAAGTATGGTCAGTGGTCACGTGATATTACAAGAATGCCATGTCAAATAATTATTAACCCAAATTATAAATGACACAAATTTTTATATACAAAATTGTTTCATTTTCTATGTGTAGCCATTAAAAATAATCAATCCCTGTATTGATTATCTATACTTTATTCCGGTTTTTTTCCCCTTCTCGTTGCTAATTCTTCTACTGCTAGATCCTGAGAGAGGTGGGTTTTTATCATCAGGAAATAAAAATGAAATCAGTAAAACAAAAGCTCTATCATTTAAGCACTCTATAGATGACTCAATGGATTTTGAACTGCCTGTGAAGTTGGATCAAATAGGGGGGAGGGGTTTAAACAGTGAAAATGATATGAGCACCTGGTGTCATTAAACTGAACTAAAAGCTGAAAAAAATGAGATAAAATGAGAAATAAATAAGATATTGATTGCATTAATTTGATGATTTTAACATATAAGTGATAAAACCTTTAGCACCTAGATAGCACCAAACTTTGGCTGGAGGTGTCAAGCTATTTTTTTTTTTTTGACGCTTTAAAAATGATTTTTTTCTTCTCGGTTTTTTAACAGCTACTTTCTAACGCTTGGTGATATTTAATTAGCAACACATGGCCTCAGACAATTGCTAGTAAATAAAACATTATGTTTCAAGGTGTCAGGGGAGGATACAGGCATTTAATATTCAAAATCTTTAATTTAAAAGAAAAAAATACAATATTATTAGATTTAACATTCAGTTACTAAAAAGAGGTAACATAAACACAAAACTACAAGTAAATACAAAGAAGAAAAACTAGTGTATATTAATCATAAACTGATCNCAAAATAATTGAAAATTGGATTCATTCTAATTTTTATTGCCCCCCCCCTCTCTCTCCTCTCAACTTTACATAAATATAATTTGTTTCCCCCCTTGCTCCCTCATTCTGATCTATCCCATAACTTTTTCCCTAATCACTAAAACCAAGACTGCAGTCCAATGGTCTAGCATTTGGTGTAAAGAGTTCATTTCAGGAGTATCAAGGTCAAAAATTCTACTCTGTGGTGAAGAGAATGTGTTTCATCAGAATGAAGATCAAAATACTTACTGTTTTGTATAGTGAGTGTGTTTCAAGAGTAGCAAAGTCAAAAAAGTATACTCTTGTTGAAGAAAGTGTGTTTCAGTAGTATGAATGTCAAAAACTTTACTCTTTGGTGTAAAGAATGCATTTCAGGAAAAAGTCTACTCTTTATGGAAGAAAGTGGATTTCAGTAGTATGAAAGACAAAAGTCTTGTTTTGTGTAAAGACAGTGTTTCAGGAGTATCGTGGTCAAAAGGCTACTCTTTGTTGAAGAGAGTGTGTTTCAGGATTATCA
>PXIH01S0012221.1:2746-18139 GCA_003024985.2 Euperipatoides rowelli | reverse complement strand
CAGACATCCCGTTAGTCGGGCTACCAAAATGTTTGTG
Source organism: Euperipatoides rowelli (assembly GCA_003024985.2). Taxonomy (NCBI): domain Eukaryota; kingdom Metazoa; phylum Onychophora; class Udeonychophora; order Euonychophora; family Peripatopsidae; genus Euperipatoides; species Euperipatoides rowelli. The sequence continues at coordinate 18,102 of PXIH01S0012221.1, read as the reverse complement.
GGCTACCAAATTTCATATAGCAGTAGCCCGACCTGGCTACTTAAAAAATTGGTGGAATCCAACCTCTTATACTGTAATTTGTGTAAAGGTTAAAGTGGTTTATCAATGCCTATTTCAACTTCATTGATTTATGTGTATTTTTGTAAAAAAAATGCCTGTTTAATAATTAATGAATTTGTTATATTTGGTCCAAAAAGGCATCAAAAATCTACTTTTATTCCAATATGTATCAAATTATCAACCCTACTTATGATGAATTTTTGCAGAAAAATTTTGCACCGATTCCAGTAATAGTATTAGTGGTTGACTGGTTGTCAGACCAGATTCCAGAATAGGGGTGCCTAGAAACGGACGTAACTAAGTCCCATTTACCGTTTTAATAGCAGCCTTATTTTTAAATTTACAGTCCTAACCTTACTTTTACCTTGAACCGTAACTCCTACGTATTTAATTCATCAAGCTGGAAGGGGGAGGGGGGTGTAATCTAGAGTCGAAATAATTCTTTTATGATCGATTTTGATCATTTTGAGCTATTTCCGACCATTTGGCATATATGACTGAAATAGATGCGCAAATGTTAAAAACGTGGTAAAATGGGACATCGTTACGCCCTCTTTTAGGTACTCCTGTTTCCTTTACAGACCAATCAGAATCGGACAGAATGTGGATCAGTGATTCGAAGCTTTATTTATTATTGTAGTCGGTGACTCGGTGGTTTTTATAAAAGCAACTCGAAACAAGCAGGCTGAAAATAAGCTTTTAAAAAATATAATCCCTAAGAATGTTTTTAAAGAATATTATTAAAAACTTTGGAAATAATAGTTAACATTTTGTTCTCATCTTGTCAAGTTAATAACGTACAAAAGCCTTTCGGTATTTTGAGGTGTTTTTTTTTTCTTAAAATTGATTTCAACTTCAATCCCAATAATTATCTCAAATTTTATGGATTTTATATTGAAGCGAAGAAAGTAACTTTTTCTCTGTTCTTTTTTTTTTTTTCTTAAAAACTTTAAGTAATAACATCTGTTGACTATTTTTCTAAACAAATAACATAATGAAGTTATGACTACTGACTGGCGTCTGGAATCTCTGGATCCCAGATATGCATTTTACCCTAGCGAGATGTTATCACTGACTTGAAAATATCAATGTCGGTGGATTTTATCCTTTGGCTTCGTCAAATTGACGTCAGCAGTCAGGTTTTATTTTTTTTAAAAAACAACGTAGAAACTTGCAAATTTTTATATGTTTCAGTTTAAATTTTCCAAATTGATTAATTAAACAAATATTTTTAGGTAAAACTAAACATAAATCAATTTTTTAAAAAAATCATTGATAAACCACTTTAAATAGGGGAGGAATTTGGTGAGCAGCATATTTCTAGAAATGACTTACAGTACAGTATTTAAAAACAAGCATTGTTTTCTATTTTAACAAAGTGAAAAACTAAACCAACAAAGAATTTGTATAATAATAATATAGCCTTTATTTGACATAAAACATTTATACTGTATATAGATATTCAATGTTCAACTTGCATGTTTACAAATTATAATAATAAATTTCTTTATATTTTTCACCAAACACTTCATGTACCTATCCTTTTGACAAACAATGTTCTAGATGAACATGGTGATGAAGAGGAGTCTGGAGATAGAAATAAATTTTTTAGAATATTTAATTTGTTGTAAGAACACTTTAATGCAAAACTAGACATTTTTTTTTTTGTTTATTATAATAAAATTAAAAAAAAAAATTACTATTTTTATTCCACATGTTTACCATTAAAATAATTTAATGAACTTATTAAAAATGAAAAGTTTAATATAGTTCTAGTATTATACAGTTTTGTGATTGTACGGTTATGTCCTGAAAGTTTGTCACGATTAAAACTAAGCTGCACAATTAAATCCAAACCATATTGCAAATTGTTTACACTGAACAAATAATTTGTCTGAAATGGTCTTGTTACTATACAATAGCCTACACTAAAAATGACAAATAATTATTATTTAGGGATTGACTTATAAAGTCGAGCAGGTTGTTTATAATAGGCTATTATAGATTCCCTATTTATGAGTAAGGTCTTGTAGTTCCTAAATGAAAACAATCTTCCATGATCATATTCTTTGAGCTCTTAACTTCAGTCTTACTGTCAATTTATAGAATATTTTTTTTTACATCTTACCCTCCTTTTATTCATTCAAGAAAATAACAAGTTGGTGGATTGGACTCACATGACTAACATTTTGCAGCTGTATCTTCTATGACAGTTGTTTGACGATTACAGACAGTGTGAAAAAATGGTTTTAGTATAACCTGCATCTTAAACTATTGTAACATTTTGACAAACATTTTGATGCCATAAACAATAGAGTAAAAAAGCATCTTGATAAAAAAAAAGGTTAATGTTGCTAATAAGTTTAATTATGATGAAAATTGTTTGGTAAATGCATTTCTACTCTATTAAAGTGTATTATCAGTAGGCTACTAATTTTAACAATTAAGCTAAATTGTTAAATAACATGCTTAAAAGTTGTGTTATTGCTGGCATTTTATTTTTACCATATTGTACTGTATTTCCAATGCTGTCTGCAAATTTCCGAGGCCTTGCATACTAGGACATTATTTCGCTAGTAATTATGGGAAATTAAAAACAACTGTGCCTCCTGACGTAAGCAGTCACCTTGGATTATTTAAAAACGGCTTAATAAAGTGAGATTATTTTAATTTTTCGATCGAATATGAAGGAAGAAATGATGAATTAAACATGATTTTTAAAGTAAAAATAAAAGAATTTAGCTTTTGTTAAAATTAGCACTGATAATCTAATTAAACCTACTTTTGGGAAATCATTTTTTTAGTATGTTATCCAGACCTCTAAAGTTTATATTGTTTAATATAGATTGTAATCTTAAATAAAGTTGGGTTATTCCATCAAATTGATTTTCATTTCTTGACTATTTTATCTATTAGAATTGGTTTTTTTTTCTTCTAATCTATTTTCAAGTGATAACTCTAATCATAATATAACATGCTAGTTATGATGCTATCATAAACACAAAACTAAAGATTATGCTAAAATATCAATCATGTGGCACTTCATTAGTAACACCCTAATGCAGGAAATGTTGATTTCCTGCATTGATAGATGTGGAGACTATTTTTGACCATGGAGGTGGTATATAGTATATCAATATACTGTAGCTCATTTAGTCAGGATGGCAAATTTATTAGACACTCCTAAGGTGAGTGAACTTTTATCTCTATTATTTGCATCAGGGAATTTATTGATATACTGAATATATCCAGTATGTTGCAGATTACAAAATTCACTACAGTAAATTGTTGATTTACGCAAAGGTTGTGTTTTTGGAACGTGTAAATGAAAATTGTGTAGGCTACTATAAATCAAATATAATTTTTCCATATGAAATACGGCAATGGAAAATGTTAAGGAATAGAGGAGATGATGAAAACAAAAACATTTTGTTCTACACACTATTATTAACCCTTTGTTAGGTTAATTTGATAAAATTATACCTATAAATGTAGATTTTAGTATAGGGATGGGTTTGAATTTAGGTTAATAAGCATAACATTTATTCACAGAAAAACATTCATATAAAGAATTTGAATCCATTTGGAATAAATAAATGAATTCATTTGTCTCAGCTATCATAACATTAATAAAAGCATATCAGTTTACTTTTTTATTTTGACAGGTTTTCATTGTATTATTTTTATTATAAATTAAGTGCCGTATATACTGTAGGCCTACATACTGTACATCTTTTTTTCAAACCGTGTTATTTCAAATAATTGAATGTACCTATTGTGAAACCAAGTTATTCAAAATTATTTCAAATCAAGAATTACTTGTTTAGCCTACATGTACTAGGCCTAGAAAAAAATAAATAAATGCTGGTGCTGAAACCTCAAAACCTTAGTGGGACTTTGCCATTTAACTGGCATTCGTTGGTTAGAGAAAACTATCAGATTTTAATCTTATTTTCAATTGTCCAGACAGATGCCGGTCCGTTGAAATGTTTTCATAAAGCATTGTTGGCATTTGGAGTCCATTTAAAGCAAAATTAATTTTAACCACTGAATAAATTAATTTAATATAGGCCTACAGCCTGATTAGTTCAGCGAGACTGTGAATTGAGTAAAAGAAAAAAGATAGAGGGCATGTAAGTAATATAGCCATGTGTGTTCAGCAATGGCAATAATAAAATTAAAGAAATTAGCTGGAAATGAATCCTGCCCTAGTGAATGTGAAAGAACTAAACATCTCACCGATCAATGTTTACAATAAACTAATTTATAACTGTAGCAATTATTTTCTATTACCGTATTGATGAAAATGTGGTTTTCGTTAGATTATACTTTTAACTCAAATTATATGAAATGTTATTTTAAGATTATTTTTCGATTTTTATGTATAATTATTGTAAATAAATAATGTATAATGTTAGAGAAAATATTTACAATAAAAAAAATACTAGATGTTAAAGATAAAAAAGAAAAACTGTAAAGCATGAATCAATTTACTTCCCACTATTTTAATTTAACTAGGCTATTGTCTTAAAAAAGAGCATATAGTCAATTAATCTTAAAAATTTTTCTTAAAATTCTTTTTTTTTTTTTTTTTTTTTACGGGTTCATGATCAATTATTTTTCTTAAGTTTGCCGGCCCCCAATATATATATTTTGGGGTAAGAAACACTGATTTGTCTTAAGTACAATCATTTACCTGAATCATTTTTGAATAATTTTTTATTTTAACATTTTTTAAAAATATTTATTAGGCAAACCCATCTATGAAGTAATAGTTATTTAACTTATACCAGTTATTCAAGTTATTTATCATAAAGAACTATAGTTGATGCCAATCATTTTTTTTCAAAAATGACGAACAATTTTGTATCACCCCTCTCCTGCCTCTTACAGATGATATGAAAATCATGATCATGTTCATAAATAAAAATGAAAGTATTGAATTGTTAGATAAATATAAGTGTATCAGTATTGCAAAGAATAACTTAGTTATAAATATTGTTGTAAAGAATATAAGTTATCTTATATATTATCAGAATTATGTAGGCCTAATGAATGTTATAAATCTTAGAATAGAAATTATGTGAATTGTGACTAAGAGGGGATACAAATTTTAAGTAATTTGTATTTTTGCATTTTAAATATTATAAGTTAGTAAAAGTAGGCTATAAATTTATTTCAAATGTATGTAAACAAAAGTGTAGTAATTTTATTTTTTGTTTATGATTTGTGAAAGGTGATACCAAATATTTATTGTAAATCAATATTTTTATATTAGAAGGCCACATAAATGTTTTATTTTATTTTTTATTCATTTGTATTTGTAAAAACATTAGTTAAAATATTTTAATAAATGTACAGGAGACGTAAAGTCTAATCAGTGGATGTTTGTGTTTGCCAATTAGGAGAGCAAATTAGTATGAAAGTGTGAAAGTACGTTCGAAATGATTTAAGGTTTTAGTCAAGCAGAGGGAGATCGAAAGTGGGCATTAAGAAGACAACATCTGTGTGTTGGTAGTGAAGGAGAAATTTTGTGCGCAGTTGGAGATAGAATAGGAGTAGCATTTTAGAACAGTAAAAAGTAGCAGAGGTAGTTTGGAGAACATTTAAAGTTAAAATTTATTATTTATTCCGGTCGAAGACCAATATCAACCAAGACCCAAAGTATATTAGTAGCAGAGAGTGCTGGACGTTCCTGGACCAAAAGTCGTCGTGCAGAGCCCCACATTATTTTATATTATTAGTAGGCTATTTATTATCCCGGGTGGAGCAGAGAAGTCGCCCTCAGCCGCAGAACATTATAAGAATTATAGAGGTTTACCAGAAGTTATTTTGCGAGGCCCCATATCTAAAAGTAGACCAGACGTCAGCGGCGGAAAAATTAAAATAGTTATTAGAGGCTAATGAGACCAAAGAAAAATCCTAAGCAGAATCAGAAAATCAGAAGCGAGTGAATCGGAGAATTTTGTGCAACATCATTTAAGCTACAGGATCCCAACAAGAAGAAGCGCCCATAAGGATACTAACATGAGACATACTTATGGAGTGCCTTGGCTAGGCGATACAGCAAGTCAAACCAAAATAACAGCGCAGACATTTCCAGAACAGTTAACTTTACGAGCTCGTCTGTGTGAATTATCGTTGGCCAACAGGGTGTTTAGAGTGTGGAAGTGGATGTAGTGAGTATTAGAGTATTAGTTAAAAATAAATAAGCAATGTGTACAAGTTGAATATTGTTTGTATCAATATCTCAGTATCATTTTATTCTGTTATTTTTTTGTATTACCATTGTTTATGTACTGTGGGGAGAGAGAATAACATTGTGGGGCGTATAATCGTTTTAAGTATATTTTGTAAAGTCACAATAACTAGTTTGTCATTGTAAATTTGCTTAGCCTACCGAGCATACATAGTGTGTGAGCCATAGTGGCAATAAAACATAGGCTAAGCATTCTAAAGAACTGTTTCATGTACAGTATCATTTTCTTTTGCTAAATATTATTTTGTTGGTTCCTTTTTTTTATTGTTTGTCCAGGTATATGTGTGAGATCCGCGTTGCACCATGCGATTAGAGAGTACATACTCTGAGCTAGCAAGCACGTGGTTTAGCAAGATAAGTATAGGTGGTGTCCTAATCACTATTTTTTTTATTATTTCCTATGATATCTGGAAGCAGGGAATAGCTGGGGGAGCGCTTACATATCTTTCGGGTCTCGACAAGCTTTACATCCAATGCTATTAAAGATTTCCCTCAGCATTAGAACTAATAGGATTGAACTTATTATAGGCCTATATGATGTATAAAAAAACCTTAAAAAATGACAGGAACTAATAAAAGGCTATTGAAAATATTATCCATTAATTGGAGCAGTCTAATACCGTAATAATAAATTTAATGTAAGTTACTAGGCCTATACTTTTTTATAGAAATAATTTAAACTTTGACGTAGCTTAAGAATAAAATTTGCATATTTTTCTTTTATATACGTACTATTTTAATTAACTGATTGTAATAATGTTGTGACATTTAAATTTAAACAAACCAAATAAACTATGTTAATGAATTTAATTCACAGAGTAATTAAATTGATAAATTTTGTCAAAATTTATTATGTAACTTAAATTTTTTTAATTAGTAGTCTAAATCTTGTAGCCTATTCAGTTCCTATAATTATCATAACATTTAAGTGACTTGATAAAATTTATCTATACTCTTGATGTTGTACACATTTATAATAAAGGCAATTTAGGAGATGGTCCCTCTTCTGAATTTAATATTTTTGTTCAAACAGTAATCATTACATACCTAGTAAATTTCAGATATGCTATATAATAAATGATTATTTTTTTTTAAAATTGAATTTTTTTTTGTGTGTGTGGATTCAGTTTTATCTATTTAGGCCTACAGTATATTGATAAATGGAATCTTGTCACATTGCTCTTGAAACCCTTTTTGTAATCTCAGACATAGGAATATTTTTAAATTTATCTTTAAATAACTTTTTAAAATGCATTTTAATTTTTTTTGGCATGGAATTTTATTTTTAGTAAATTGTCTTTTGTTTTTAGTAAGTTGTCTTTGAAAATTGTGGTACCAGTATATTAAGAAATATACTTTATATACATTTAATACCACAGCAAACAAAAGTACGACTTGAACGAGCAAAATGTTGCTATTAAAAGTTAGCTGTATTCAATAGATTGAATTGTAATCTATTCTTTCTCTTAGTCAAGGAACAAATCAAAAATAAATAATAATTAAAAATAAAATAAAACTCATTTTGTTTAACCTTTTAAGTTGCAAGCCATTTTTGATAATTCAACTACGCTACTGTCACAACATAAAATATTTATGATAATCTAGAATTTTAACAACAATGGTGACTTCAATCAAGGACCTTGTGCTTCACTAAGGCCTCCGATGGTCATCTAGTCCCAAATTGCAGAATGTAATGGCCCCAATAAATCTCCTCATATAACTTAATGGTTCTTTTTCAAAACATACCATAAACTTGAATTTTAATAACCAGCCTCTAGAATTTACCTAAACCTTATCTAGTTTAATTATTAGGTGAAAACATATAGATTTTGTTTAATTGACTGCCAAGGGGTTTTTGGGAATAAATTAGTGAGCTCATTCAATTAGCCAGTTAGTACGATAAAAAAGAATTTAAAATACTGTATTGGATATTTATAGTAGTTTTTGTTCCATTTAAAAATGAGTAGGCTATTATTAAGGTGTACTATTTCAAGGCCAAGTATTTAACCAAATATTATAATTTATATTGATAGTCAATGGTTAATCCACTGTATTTATTTGCAGAGTTTGAATTTCTATTAAGAGTAGAATTATTTTCAGTGAGATTTTTCAAAGATAATGAAATTAAATAATAATTTCATGACAGAATTGTCAAACACTGATTAGGCCTCAGGGGATTTAGTAGTGAGATAAAATGTTTGCTCAGACCCTCTCACATTTCAATTCATTAGATACTTTAAATTAAATGCAAGCTGACTAAATCTGATTCAGTTTTAATTACTCCTCCTCAGGCAAAGCATTTATCTTTAGCTTGGATAGCTAAAGCTTTTGCTCTAGATCATAGCATTAATTTTAAATTAAATGCTATTAGCATACAGGTGTTGGTGCACTCACAATAAATCCTATGCTCAATGTGTGCATTGAATGACATGCAAATGAATTTATCAACTGAAAATGTTTTGACATTGTCATTAGTACCGTTGGTCTATTATGTAATGTACACTTTTTGTTGCATGCACTTCATCAAATTGAAACTTAATGCTTGGACAATTTGAACTTTGTAGTCTCTCAATCGCAACCATCGGTGAATAACTTGGTATACAGTTGACTTTGGCAACTGTAGCTGGCGTGCAGCATACCTTATCGACTTCTGTGGACTGTTAAAATGCTAGCCTGACACCCTACACAGTGGTGGTGTTGTTGAATGACAATCTTGATCTTTAACCTGGAATAAGCTTCCAATCTTCTTTGTATGGATTGTAGCTTCACTTGGTGGTACTTTCCCATATGCGGCTCGATATTTGCGTTGGACAGTTACTGCAGATTTTGTTTCGTCCATCCACAGCACACATTGGGCTTTTTCTTGTATGGACACCATTTGTATTAAAATGCTCTGTAGTGCCATCTATTGAACGACAAAAAAAAAACTTTTTGAGTTGATCAAATTGCAGCAAACTGTTGTGAATATGATTTTTGGTGCATGAGTTATTTAAAATCGTTATCGTAAAGGTAATTATCGGACACCCTGTAAGTTATTTCCATTTTATTCAAATATATTCTTAAAAACAATTTTTTCAGCATTTCATTATGATTTCTTCATGCAAAATTATTATTATTACTATTATTGGAAAACCTCTTCTCGTGCACATCGATTTAATGATTCAAACTCCACTAGTGGTGCTTGAACTGTGGAGTTTGAATCAGTTATTATTATTATTATTAGCCTATTATTATTTTCATTTATTGTCAATTAAGAAACAAAATTTACATTTATATATGATTAATTTAAAATGATAGATAGTATCATAATCATTAGACCAAAATTGGATATATGATTATTTACATAATATATGGTCATTATAAAACTTTTTAAGTAAAAAATTCAGCAATATATTAAAATTTTAACATAGTATAAAATAGATTAAATAAACACAATCTAAATATATAGGCTACTGTAGATTCAATTATTTTAACTACTGGAGAATTATTAAAGAAAATCTAAAACGGGTGGCGAACCTTTTCTGACTTGTGCCACTTGAAGTTTGGTTTATTACTTTCAAATGTATAGTGTGCCATCACGACTCAGCCAGCAAACATTATTGTACATAAGAAGTTCACAATATTGAGAATCCACCTCGTTTGACATCTTCGAGAACTGGCAAATATTTAGAGCATCTGCAGATATAAAGTTCATAATTTTAGTTACGACCGAGAATACCTTTTCAAACGAGTCATGCTTCCTTTCAGGCGCAAGCTTCTTGGGTCATAATGCAATGGAACTGCACAATAGAGTGCTGAACTACTTGACTAAGAAACCATTATATTTACACCACTATTTGGAGTGATATCAGTTGTCACAGACGTAATTTCCTATTTATTACATCTACTATAATACTACACCATGTATAGGCCTAATGGGTTCATGTGGTGTGCCACACAAATTGTGTTCAGGTGTCACCTAGTGACACACGTGTCATAGGTTCACCATCCCTGATCTAGAATCTCTACCAGATAATTGTTGTCTAGTCATTGGTCTCATTTCTGGAAAGTTAGCCATAAATTTAATAGCATAAATTTTAAATGTTTTTTCTTCTAATCTCAATTGAATCTAAATTAAATTGAGAAAGAGCATTTGAATAAGATGTATCTCTCATAATTAATCTAACATCTCGCTCTTTTTAATAGATTCTAATAATTTTTTTCCGTGATTTATTTATAGAATAACACCATACCACACTATAATATTCCAGGTATGGTCTAATATAAACCTTATAAACCATAATCAGAAAGTCATGTGACATTCCCATCCTTCTAAGTTAGTATAGCATAATTTTTTTTTTATTAGCCTTATTGTCAGCTTATTAAAAGTTTTTTTTTTTTGTAACATTTAAAAGTCTGACAAAAAAAACCCATGACAATATGAAATATAGAAATTTTTTACAATTTTTATGAATAAATTTTAATAACTACATTCCAGTCCAAGTATTCTAGCTGTGTTTTTCCTGTTTCCATTTCTATACTGAATATTTACAAAATGCTGGTGAATTTATTATTTTAAGCTGTGTAAGCCTATTAAGTAGCCTAGTTTAAATTTTACAGTTATTTCATATCAATGCCAGCAAAATAAAATCTTGAAAGTAACAAAAATAAAATTTTATTTTATTTTCAAGACTATTTGATAAATTATCGTATTTCAAAAGCTCTCATGCCATTATCTAGTCCTATAAAAATATAGCCTACAGTATAATCTTAGGCAACAAATTTGACTACAGGTTACTGTAATATTTATATCTGTATTTCTTTTTACAGAAAAATGATATAGATCTGTCTGTTTCTTATTCTTAACTTAACAGTAGATAATATTATTGTAGAGCATAAGAAAATTATCCCAGCTGTTATCTTAATAATAATAATTAAAATAACATTTAGAAAACAAAACCAAAAATGATTAGGATGGTAACTTAAAGGTATATTGTCATTGCTATTTTCAAATATGTCAATTTATTTTTATTTTGCTAAATGAATGTATGTTTAATTCATCAAATTTTCTTATTTCATTTAAAAAAGTGTGAAAATCGAAGTTTTATCCAATTGTTTGTGAAGAATGAACCCAGTCATCTATTACATTACATTTGATTTCTGTTTAAAATTATGTAATAGTGAAGGTGTTAGCTTTTCTAACATTGTATAAAATTTAGATTTTAACACATTTTTAAATGAAATAATTAAACATACATTTTTTTAGCAAAATAAAACTAAATTGAGAAAGTTGAAATGGTATTGATAAGATACTTTAAGTGAAACTCTTAATAAGCACAGGTTAACATTTACCACAAAGGGGTCTTCCACTATTCTTCTTTTTTAATGGAAGTCCATAGAACTACCATTTCTGAATTTTAATGTGACCCCCCATATGCTTCAAAAAACAAAAAAAACAATAACAAGTGAAAACCCCAATAGAATGAATCTGCACTTTGCTGAAAAGATTACATTAGAAATTTAACTGCGATTGTTTCCATCGCTAACTGTTATTAATTGTTGCCAGGTCATGCATTAAATTCAAGTTTGTAAACTTTTATACGATTCTGGCAGCCTTATCTTTTCAATAATCTTGTCAGTCACTGTTGTGAGTTAATTAATTTGATCTTCTTTTGGCCAGTAGAAGATTTTCCAGTTCATTTACAGACTTTATTTTTTTTTTCTGCATCAGTAGTCCCTTGAACATTTTTTTTTTTTGCTTTTGCATTGTATGATAGTTCATATGTTGTGGGCACAGCACATTTACACCATGTTGTCTAATTTTTTTTTTTTTTTGGGTGGAGGAGGTTGATCCTTTTGTTTTAAATATCTGATTCAATTCTATGATTATGCAGTATGCTATTTTTGTGCAAAATTAATTCTTTTAAAGTAATTAGTATTACCCTAATTACCAATACAATTTTCAACTTTGTTAATTTAGTTTTATTTTCAATTTCAAAATTAAACTAAATACTTAAATATAGAAATATTTTACAACATTAAAAATATTGAAGATTGAAAAGTTATTATTACAAAACCTTTATGTGTAAACTAACTTATTTAATGTAAGCAGTTTTCTCAACAATTGTTTAAAAAGCAAAACAAAAAAATTAAAAAAGCCAAAGTTTTGTACAGGCTCTGGACAGCTATATGCAAACCATAGTATATTGTCCATAACTTAGTTGTTATACTGTATAGCCCATTATACTGAGAGTTGGTTATCCTCATGGAGCCGGCAGTATTTCTAACCGATACGATAAAGCCAAAGGTTTTCCTTTTGTTTATCCCTCCACTCTTCCTTCTTTTTCACCCATTGCACAGCAATAAATTTTTAATGGTATTGAGAAAATATAAAGTAAAATCATAAATAAATTAGCCAGATTTATTATAAAATTAAATTCGACATATTGTGAGACCTTGCAAAAACTATATTGTGCAATCCTGAACAAAATTAATAGCATGTTACTCACGGAATTATGTTGCTTCATGGTAATTTTTGGTCTGTTCAAATTCAGGTACTCACACCAAAAATTTGCATGGGAACAATTTACAAGCTCCCTATAGGCCTTTTTCAATGTCTCACTATATCTAGCTGATTTTATTGATTTGTCGATGATTGCAAGGAAATGGAAATCTGACCTTAATCATGAGGAAAATATCTAAACAAGCTCAAATGAGTCATAATGCAGTCTGTGATTAGCCAATGAATGGAAGAAGTTATCATGCTTGTGTAAAATCACCATTGAAGCAATGAAATGGAAAAATTTAAAAACGGTACTTTATGAATAACCTCATATAGCAAAACATCTGTATTGGGTCAGGTGCTCTTCAGTTATCATGCTAACACCATCAATCTGCAAAATTTGATTACTATAGGCTATCAGTAAACTGGAGAAGTAATGTGAATGTTTTTCAGAAGCCCTTAATTTTTCTGATGATTTGCACAACCTGCTCAAACCAAAGCTCAGCCACTATTCTAAAGAAAAATCCCCAATTTTAGAGAGAACCTAGGTTTTTTTTTACAACCAATCATATAACATTATATGACACATGACTAAATTGGTTACTTCCTTATTTTTTATTTAAAATCTTAACCCTCAAACCAATACTAAACCTATTCCAATTAGGCAAATCAATAAATTATGCCCCAAAACCTAATCCAAATTAATAAGTAAAATTAATAATGCTTGATCATTATTATATAATTTTTACATACTTTCTTCAACCAAGCTATTAACCAATCAGCAGCCATTTCTGGAGTAGCCTAAATGCTAGTTAGATGCTATAAATAAAAATGGTACACTACCTGAACATAGTCTAATTTGAGAGAGCAGATTAGACTACATAAACATTTTGCTAAAAATTCAATGAAGAAATTTAAATAAATATTGTAATAAAAAGCATAATATTGTAACACACCTGCCTTGTGCTATGAACTCATTGTATTTTAACCACATTGCACACACAGTTTGTTTCTACTTTTTACTGCAGTTAGATTACATTATTATTGATGTTTTTCTGACTTTTGCAGTTTTATTATTCTACCATTTAAAGTTTTGATTACAGTATACAGTACATCGTACTTTTAAGTCTGAATTTAAAACCACAAACAATTTGCCTCTTTGTTAAGGCCACACTTTTTTTAATGATGGAAAGTGTTAATGCCTCAGGGTAACAATGCTAACAATAAGTCAGAAATTAATACTAACCTACTTATACTTGAAAAGATGAACAAATGACAAAATTCCACTGGTGTGTCTCATTGTTAGGCAAAATCCTGTCACCCCCTATTTATACGGAGCTCTTTCATGCATCTACTGTACATAGTTATTCAAGGAGGAGGGGAAAGGCACAGGGATGCTGAATCCTTCCATACATTATAAAATGACGAGGGAGGGGTGACTTTCCATTTTAAATAGCAGATGGAAAATTAATCTTATAACATGTTTTATGCTTTCAATTAATATAATGAGGCTAGCAAGTGTAGGACAGTTTATTTGTTTCGCTTGTCATATTTTATTATAAAACCTATGTATTCTTATATTACTGTAGTGTTGAATTTTTAATTTAGTATAAACATTGTAATCAAGCATGATCAAATCTTGCTTAAATGTTTTTATCCATTGTAATTAATTTGTTCATCCCATATTCTGAGATTTTAAAATCTTTTTTTTTTTCTTTTAATGAAATTCTAAATAGCAATAATTTGTTCTAGAACTGGAATTATCTCTTAAGTAAATACAGATAAGAATGAACTTAAAATCAAATGGGCGGTTATTGGTTATTAGGTGTTTTGGGATTATTTTCTGAATAAGCTGTATATTTTGTAACCCATGCCATTCTATATAGTAAGTCAATAACATTCTCTATTTTGGAATTAAACATTCTATTTTTATTTTAATAACCTTGTTTTTAGCCTACTTGAATTGTCTCTTTGAAAGATTTTATTAAATATGAAGGTAATTTATAATTCTTATGCCAGGGGGAAGCCTAACAAACAGATCTAAAATTTAAAATTAAAATTGGCTATAATAATAGTCCTCTTTAAATGCTATATATACTATACATAAAGTGTGTGTGTGTGTGTGTGTGTGTGTGTACTGTGTATACATACAGTATAATACATACATACAGCGCTAGAAATTAGAATTTTTTGGTAGTAGACCACCGGACTACCACTCTTAATGTACCAGTAGCCCAGGTATTTTTGTAGTAGCATAAATTTTCTATAGAAAAACAATCCAAATAAACAGAACATTTTTGCTTGTTTATTTTTTTGATTATTTTGATAAATGCAAAGTTGATACCCTAATAAGTCTAAAATAATTCTAATGCAAGTATTTTTTATTGGAAATAAAAATACAATCATCTTTTTTTGTATAAATTACAGGGCTCGAAATTTTTAAAAAATACAGGTGCCCAGCGGGCACACAACATAAAGATCAAGGCGCCCAGAATTCAAAGTAGAGTTCCCAGAAAAAAAAAAGTAAAAAAAAAAAAACTATTTATATACTGTATA
>PXIH01S0012218.1:8913-21361 GCA_003024985.2 Euperipatoides rowelli | reverse complement strand
TAAATAAATATGAACAGCAAAAATCAGCTAATACCAATTCATATAAAAAAGTGTAGAATAATATAAGAAAATATGAACATATCATATAAATCGGAACAAATACCTCCCCCCTCAAAAAAAAAAAGACTCCTAACAGCAAAGTAGTGAAAAAAATCTCTTGCTTATCAATTTTCTCTAAATTTTAAAGCTTTTATGAATATTTTAAAAGAATATTTAGAAAACAAGTTATTTTTGGATGACTTTTACAAAAAAACAAAAACAACAGGATCAATATCAGACAATGTATGTCCATATAAACAAGAAAAATTACTGAATATTCCACTCAACATCAGAAATCACAAAAAGAAAAAAAATATTATATAGCATTAAATTTAGAAGCAAAGCAAAATTAAGAATAAATTCTTCTAAAGTATTACAAATAAGAAAATACCAGTGTATTTGAGCTGGAAAAACATTTTTTTAAATATTTACTGAAATATTGGAAAACCTATTTGGTAAAGAAATAAAATAGTAACCAAAATCCTCTTCTTATCCAACAAATTAACTCTTGTTATCTAAATCTATATACACTACTTTAGAAAGGGAATCACCTACTATTTTCAAGTTTAGTTCCTTAAGAAAAATATTTATGTCAAAGACCATAGAATGGTGGTTCATTAAAGAAGATCGTCAATATACCTGAAGGCCTTGAATTCAGAATACATTTGCTCAGCATACAAATTTTCAAAGTAAAAAAAAAAGATTTGCAAGAATTGAACCATAGGTGATCCCCATCAGAATGCCAATTTTATGGATTTAAAAAATTAAATACAAAAATATAATTATTATCAATAGCAAATCTCAAAATTTATTTGATATGTTCCAAGGGAAAAACATATTTAGTAATAGGTATTCATCTAACAGTTCAAAAATTGATAAGATGATGTAGGATTTTGGTATAGAGGTTCTCAAAACCAAATGTGACAACAGAATTCATATTGAATGAAAGAGAAGCTTTAAAAAAAACTGTGTAAATAATTCAAGAGTTATTTGATTGGAAGAAATAACTCAATAGCCCTCCAATCTAATAAAAAAATCTTATTGCAGAAAAAAGTAAAAACAAAGTTAGCTTTTTAATTCTAAACCGATAAACATGCTAAGTTTGCATGCAGTAACAAGCCTAAAACCTATAGGTGAGTTGTAAAATTTGGGAATTCCATAAAAAATGGAAAATTTAATTTGATTCAAAAGGTACAGTAGCTCACACATGAAAGTACTGTTTTTAAAAATNGTTTGCTTGTTGTATGTGCACTACACAAACTGAAAATAAAGGAATATAAAAATATATAAGGTACAAAAGTCATCAGTTTTAATCATTATTTAATGGTTTAATATAAATAAATACTAAAAATGTAGAAATGAATAATATAAATATAAATGCTTAAATACATAAAAGCTTCATTTTTTATTTTTAACGGTGAAAATGAGATATCAAATTTTTTATTATAAACAATTTTTTAGATCATTTTATACTAAACAATTTTTTAAAAAAAGTAAGTCTCTATGTTTAACGGTATGTGAACTATAGCAGTTCTAATAAATTTGATTGCATGCCTTCCTGCCGGGTATTCTACCATCCTAAATCATGACATCATGCTATTTCCAATACTCATAAATACCCAGAACAAGAATCAAAAATAAAAATTTCTGGCACTCTCTTCTCTGTACATACTCAAAGTCAGCCAGAGCCTCCACTTATACCATGGCATGTATCTGCACACGGATACAGACAGCTCTTCAGTAGATAAGATGAAAATGCTTTAATAGTATTGTTAGAGGTTCCTCTCATTGAAGGACAAAAACCATCCCAAAAACTTTATTGGTAAAGGAGTACCATCATGGAATATGTGAAATTTGTCCCACTCATAACCGTGATCATGCAACTCTCCACAAAATTTGCACCACTGTTGAATAAAATAAAGCACTTTCAAATAAACAAATTTATATCACAATTATTCTTACATATCTATATTTCAATAATAGTAGGAAGGGGAAAGGGAAAAATTATTATTTATTAACAAAAATTAATTAGTTTGCTCTGAAACTGGGGTAGTATATCACTTAAAAAAATGTCCCACCCGTAACAGCCAATCTATTTCCTAAGTATATCAAGCTAGACCATACTTAATTACATTTAAGAAAGTGAAATTTAATGCTTTGATTTAAAATAGGACCATTATGGAGGAATATTTAAACTGAATTTTTTATGCGAGTTAAAAAATGTGGAAAAGTTGATGTTAGTTGTCCCACCTGTAACTCAATTTTTATCTCAAATATGTTAAACAAAAATATTATTTCAATTAAAGTTATAAAGAACACTATATTGTGTCTATTATATAAATTTTTGTTATGTCCAATTAAATAAATTTGCATGCAAAATAAATTATATAAACTCAATTTGTCCTATCCGTAACTGTCCCACCAGTAACCTTAATTTTATATTTTCCAAACTTAATTGCTTAAATATTAATAATACTCTTGTATCTTCATTAATATTTCATTCCTTAACCATTTATTAATAAAGCAACTTTAAATCATGTGTTTTCATGAAAATAAATAAGAATAAATAGCTCTATTTTAACAAATTTGTCCCACCCGTAACATAAATTAAATAACCATTAGTATACGCTAATATGTTTAATGATAAAATAATGTATGTTGTGTATTAACAGGTCAGTCAGTGAAGTGACACAAAAATATATTTATTTGGGAATGCATGCAATGAAGTAAATCTAAATCAATATTTACAAAGTTACGGGAGGGACAAAATAATGGTTTCATTATGTTATACATCTGAATTTTCTAAAAACCAACGATGATTAAGCTAAACAACTATGGTTTCTAATACACCAATATATGGGCTTTCATCTGCAATAAAGTTTATTTGAAATTTGGATGTGAAAAAAAATTTTTTTTTCTTTTTGGTACAACTACTTTCTTCCAAGTCACCAAAATTTTAAAACAAGAAAAGATTCAAGACTGCAATAGAACCAGAGAAAATGAACATAAGAATAAGGGAAGATCCAAAGATAACAACAAGAACATAAGAATAAAAAAATATATATCAAGACAAAATATTAAATTAAGGGAAGATAATATAAGACTAACAATATGAATATAATCTAAAGAAGAAATAGGACCAACAGAATAAACATTACATAGAGAATATCCAATAGTAACAGTGTGAACATATAGAATAATATATATGACAACAGAATGAAGAAAGGGATAAAACAAAATCCAAGACTAATAAACTAATTATAATAATAGGCGTACATCTATGATTTGCAGCATGAATATGAGATGGATAACATAAAGTTATTTTCCCATCTCGTCATTAAGAAAATATTTCAGAGCTTTAGAAGGCAAGCTAAGAGAAAGGGAGTAAGGTAAAAGATCAATCATGTTGTAGAAATTATGAATCCGGTATAAATGTAATTTGGAATTTTTTCACTGTTATCTCTTAAGTGGTTTTCTATAAAGTACACTACTTAATGAAAGCGGTCTCTAGTGGTGATTCAGAGAAATAAAAAGCTTCGATTTTTCTTAATCTACAGTGGATAATAAAGGATTAATTTAGCTGTCAATTTTAATTTAAGATGTTAAAACTTTAAATCAAACTACATTTTTTAAAAAAAAAAAATAGAAATGATTTAATATCAGAAAGTTATTTTTTTGTCTGGGTGTAAGAGGTCATGTTATAAAAAAAAAAAAAAAACTTCAATTTGTTTAAAAATATATATACACAAGCAAAGAAGCCAGCACATACACATAACAAAAAAAAAATTAGGAAGTAAAGATGAAAGTAATAAAAATGCTAATAGTGAATATCAAATTCTTCAACACATCCATTTATTTAAATCGATTCCTCTGATCTAAATGACCTTCCACTTTTTATTTTCTTCCCATGAATGCCATTATTTGGTTGGACCTTCAGTCAAAATCTCCACAAAACTTAAACTAATCAATTCATAGAAATGGTTCTATTTGATAGTCAACTCTTAAAGTCCACTCAATTTCTGAAAAAATATATATATATTTTATCTCCAAACAATCTTCCGATTGAAAAGCCAGACAGATTTCAGACACAAATTTATCCAGTCTAATGCTTTGTTGTAGCAATCTCGATTTTTTTTTTTCGGTGTGTGTCAGATGGTTATTGGGATGAAAATAATGTTGATCCCCAAGAATTGTCATCCAAAGAAGAAAATACTTCAACTCCCCACTTTAAGACTGCCTCACTTTATCAACAGAAGAAGAAATACATTTACAATATGGGGGTTGGAACAAAAAAAAAAAAAATGAGGAAAACTTAAAAGGCAGATTTAGAAAACATAACAAAAAAAAAATGTATACTATATTGCCTTTCATGGTTCCATTAATGTCATAATGAATTATGTCGATCGTCTCTAAATGAATGTTCTTAATTAAACAAATGACATATTTAAAATAATTATACATACTGTATTTGTTTTCTCTCCTAATGTATTTTCTTTGCTTTATTCCTGTAAGGGATGGGGGGGCTACACAGAAAGGCATAGATGACAACTGTTCAACATTGGTTATATTTGCATCAATAAACACATGTGATATATGTTTTTTAAAAAATAAAAAAAATAAAACCATCACATTTAATAGTTGCATAAAATTCCAGTTGGGGTTATTATAAAATACAATTTTTATTAATTTTTAAGAAATTATTTGGTGTTTATTTAATCTTGATGCAATATAATGTGTATCAGCTGATAGGCTAGTATTAGTAAACCTATTATTAATAGAATTTTGTATTTACAACAGTGTATAGTGATAAAGGAATAAAGGCTTAGCCCAAAAGAAGATGTGGGCCATTTTACAAGTATTAAATACCGGTAGTTATAACTCAAAAATGATAATAAATATCAAGAAAGTCAATAAAATAAACAATTTAAATAATCGAAAGGGATGATAATTATAAAAGCCAAAGCCACAAATTGAAAATTTTTCAGAAGAGTGATTTGAAAGTTTAGAAAAAGGCTAAAAATCATGTTAATGATTTTTTTAATTTTTCAAAATGCTCTGCCATCTTTGGACAGAATCTGAATGAATGACAAATGATGAAATTTGGCTACTCCTTATCTCCAGAGTCATTGACATGTTAGTCGATTTATACAAAACCCACCCTTTTTTCCAACTCCACCAACAAACCCTTTACCCACCCCAACCATTTTCCTCCTACCTTAAAACCCAACCATTTCCAATTATCTCCTCCTCACTGTCCCCCTCTCTCCCCATCTCTCCTCCCTTTTTATACTATCCCTAACTCCTGAAAGCTTATCACAATATAATAATACATGTCTTATATTCTTCTCCTCCTTCCCACATAATCTACATAAAATATTATCCTCCCCATCCCAATACTTAAACCTTTCCCTTATTTTCAAACAACCCGCTCTAGCTTGAAACAACAATTCACTCCCTCTATCATTCCCATAAACATCCCTTACTCCCTAATACCATTTTTATTCCTATAAATCCCTAAAGTTTTATTTTTACACACCCCTTTCCTCCATCCATCCTTAGCCTTTATACTTTCTTCTAATCTTTTACTCCATTTCCCATAATCCTCATTATCCATAAATCTTCCCAAACTCCCCTCCCATAATCCCCAAAACAGACTAAACCTCTCCTCATTTACTTTTTTTTTTTGCTAAATACACTACCCTCTTATGAGCTCCCCCAGGTGACAAATAGATGAACTAATTCTAAATATTTTTCTAAAATGGTAGCTTTGGGTTATATCATTCTCAATCCCTTCAATTATTTAAAACATAACTTAATTGCGAATTATTAAAGTTAAAAACTTCTCAGCTTATAGGTCAAATGTAACGGATTTTTATTTTAATGAACAATAATTTATATTCAAGGACTAGCACAAAATGACCATACTATATTGACCTTTTTAAAGTAGTTGTAGTTAACTACTCTTCAAAAAACGTAGTTATAGTTGTAGTTAAATGCTTTTCTACAAGTATTAGTTGTAGTTGTAGCTCACTACTTTTAAAAAGTAGTTTTCCAAACACTACCGTCACCTTGCTTTCAGCCAGCATCAATGCTGACTGGACCACAAGCGGGACAAGGATGTATTATTTCTGGAAATTAAAAAAAAAAAAGAGAGAGAGAGAGAGATGCGTGGAATCAGGTAGCTGCAGATTTCGGGTGTTTCAAACGGTGACTTTTGCTATTTAAGAAACTTCAGAACAAAGCTTTACAAGGAATTGTGTGGATTTTACAAATATTCTATTATACGGGGAAATATTCAACTGTGTCTTAAAGAAAATTGAATGAATAATCGAAGTANAAAATTCAATTTTTAAAATCATTGTCTTTAGCTCCTCCCCCTTAAAACAACATTGTCCACTGTATACAACAGGGGAGATATTTTCTAATGTCATCGACTAGAAAGGAATACAGCTTGCTATACTTAACTATGGAATATTTATTATCTTTATGATTATCAGCTTAAAGCTTGAAATCCCATGGACTAAATGTTTAAATACTTGTAAAAAATTATAATCAAATTCATCCTTTATGGTATTATGATCCAATTGATTTTTTTTTAAAAAATCAAAATGACCTTTAATACAAGTTGAACCTACCTCTATTTACATGTTAAATCATTACAAAGAAAACAGCTGTAGAGAGAATTTTGTCATCAAATTAATCTCAGACCCCCAAAACATGTGAAAGTTTCGATTTAAAATCTCAGACTGAGGATAGCAATAGTCTTAATTTTACCTTTAAATAATTTATTTTTTATGCATTTTAAATTATTTTTTTCCAGTGGAATTTTTTTTTTAGTAATTATCTTTGAAAATCAATAATAAAAAAAATCAGTTACATTTGACGTTTAATGTCACTAACAAACAAAGACGATGCAATTTGTTGAATCCAGTAGTTTTGATATTCATCCTGTAAAAAATAATCCTGATGTTTTTAATTGTTTGAATTCTCAAATGTTCAATTTAAAACAATTTTGATGTTTCTTATTGTTTGTAAACTCATATTATAGGAGAAAGATCAAATTGACCACCGAACGATCGAACAACATTCAAACGTCAACTGGAATTTCGCACAATTTTTACCAATCGCCAAGATACATAAACAACAAGGAACATCACACAGATGAAGACATTTGCTAAAGGAAAAAATTAAATTCAAGTATAACATCAACTCCTTACAAAGTAACAAATAAAAAATAAGATTAAATGGGTAAAAAAAGTCAATAGCAAATTCGCAAACTTGGTGATACTCATAATTTAAATTAAATAAAATAAGAATTTCTTTACTACAAAAATAAAATAAAGACCAAAACTTGTCAATCCATTTGAGATTGACCTTTACAAATGTCCCATGCCTTGTATTTGAATTGATCACTTCTTAAGAAGATCTCAAAAATAACAATTTGACAAGTTTCACTGATCAGTTATTGTGAGGTAAGTTTGAAGACAGTGTCTCCACGCTTTGTGTCATGGAGAAATAAGAATTTCCCTTGACTTTATATTTTAGTACAACATAAATTGTAATAAATTGGCATTATCCATCTTAACATGTAGTATTTTGTCTTGACCATTTTTGCATACAATAACTGATAATAATAATGAGAGTATACTGAAGTACAGTAGCCTACTTACAGTGTTTTAGTCTTTAATTAAATTGTGTTAGGATGGACCAAATTTGGATTTTACTGATTTAAATCATGTAAACGATTATGGAAAATTACCAAACGCAGTTCAAATTGAATTCACAAACTAAAAATGAATATAATAAATGTTATTTAACGCCTGAAGAATATTTAACTTTCATAACAATGAATCAAACTAGAATCATATAATTATAGACTCAAAGTATATTAATTTAGATGCACTTAGGTTATAATATTATTTTAAATGTTTCATTGTTTACATTTTACAACAATATCACATGATAGGATCATTTTTATAACAAAGACTGATCATGACATAAATGAATGTGCAAATCACTATTGTTTATAACAAATATAAAGAATTAGTTCAATTATGGTAGAGTTACAGCAGGGAGGGGAAGCACGCAATACAAATTAATTTAGAATTATAGATTAATTTAGTAATTTAAATTTACAATAAAATCCTAGTAATAATGATGATAACAACATGCACTGTTCTTTTTTTTTTAGGGTGATATTGAAATCTATGTCATGTAATATGGTGGAGTTAGAAAATTTTGAAACAAAGTTGGTATTGCTTGAGAAGGATAAAAATAAAAGTTACTTGCGTGACATTTTAAAAAGTGACTAAACTGAATGGAACTAAATTTGGTAAAAAGCATATGTTTTACTGTCTTGAAATGAACATAGTTGGTGATTGTGGGGAGAGAAAACAGTTTAAAGAAATCTTCCAGATAAATGGTGACTTATAAATGAATAGAAGATAAACAGATAGAGTATTAGGTAAATGGAATGACAAAAATAGATAAGAGATAAACAGCTAGATGGAAAGAAATAGATAAAATGTATATATATAAAGAGATTCTAAACATACAAGCATAAATAAATATACAATACATAGCTAAATAAATATATAGATAGGTAGGTAGATAGATATTAGGTAGGCAGGTAGGTAGATAGGTATGTAAGTAGATAGATAGGGAGATAAAAAGAGATAGATAGATAGATAGATAGAGGGATGGATAGATAGATAGATAGATAGATAGATAGATAGATAGATAGATAGATANGGGGAGGGAAGGGGTGAACATTTATATTTTGGTTGTAAATATTTTGATAAGTTTTTTTTTTCGGGTTGTATGGACCAAAAAAAAAATCAATACTTCACACTTGTAATATTATTAAAGATAGACAACTTTATATTAACTACCTAAATTTTTGTTTGATCTAATTTTTCCAGGAAAGAGGGGGTGAATCCTCCTAAGCCTCCCTCCCCTTGCAAACTCCCTTGATACAAATGTCACTTGTCACCCCTTCAAGTAAAATATTTACTTGAATTCATTTGCATTTATAAAGACAGAAATAAATTTAAAGCTCTATAAAATAACATATTATCATTATAATAATTAAAAGAATTTAACAAAAGAAATTACTAAGTGTATACCTGGGAATAAAAAAAAAACATTTAAATTTAAATAAAACTTCACTGCTGAATGCAGCCATAAATAAATTATAAAGAGATTAATTTTAAATAAAATATAATTTGAATGCAAGCCAACATTAAAACTGAAATCGTTCTTTATTTAATTTAAATGTCAAAAAATTAATCAATGAGAAATTTAAAAATATATTAAAAAAAAACAATATTTACAAATCAAAATAATCCTAGTTCCTCTGCAATTCAAATATACTTTATAAGTACACAAATTTTCCTTCTCTTTAACGACACACTAAGTACAATAAATAACACTTGCATCTCTTCTTAATGGAAAGAATAAAATATTAAATAATTACATTTTAAGATCAAATAAATATTATATGCTTAAACCTGATGTTCAAAAGAGCCTCATCTTAACTTACACTTTCCATAGTTCACTTCAAGAAAAAATAAGGATTGCCCTTCCCCCTTTACATAAAACAGGGTACTATTAACCAATTTTACTATAACTTACCTCATGAACTTTTCTTATTACCCAAACATTTTCATATGATAATGAAAAGCTAATAGAATAATGCTGTAAAGAACTAGCTAAATTAACTTTTCTAATATCTCAAAAATTAAATAATAAGAAGAATCATAATCACCATAATTATCATTATGATCATCATCCTCATCCTCCTCATTATCAGCATCATCATCCATATCATTATCCACAACATCCACATCTGCAGCTGCATCTGCAGCCATAGCCTCAGCCGCCTTCTCATAATCATCATCCACATTATCATCATTCATATCATCTGCAGCTGCATCTGCAGCCATAGCCTCAGCCTCATCTTCATCATCCCTCCTCATCCCTCCTCATCCTTCCTCCTCCTCATCCTACTCTATTAATCCCTCCTAATCTCCTCCCTCCTCTCCACCTTACTCCTCCATCCTCCTCTACATCCTCCACCCTATCATCCTCTCCATCATCCTCCCCTTTATCATCCCCATCACCCTTCTCATCATCCTCTTCATGAACCTTCTCATCACACTCATCATCACCCCATTATCAGCCATATTATATCCTTTATCATCCCCTTCATTATATCCCTCATCACCCTCATCCTCATTTTCATCTTCATCACCATCACAATCCTCATCAGCTATTTCTCATCCTCATCATCATTTTTCTCCTCCTCCTCCAACTCATCATCATCATTCCTCCTCATCATTCTCCTCCACCTCATCTTCCATCTTCTTCTCATCATCATCCTCCTCACCTATTTTCATTATCCACTTCTTTATCCTCCTTCTCCTACTCCTCATCCTCTCACTATTCTTTTCCTGATCCTCCTCCTTATCATCATCATCCTATTCATCCTCCTTCTCACCCTCAATATCATCCTGACCTAGACCCCATCATCATCATCACCACGACCATCATCCCATCATCAGAATTATAATAAGTGCTAGACTATTTATTTTTGAGATATTAAAATATAGAATTATTGTTAGATAAAATATCAGGTAAATAGTTATATATTTGTTAAGCGTGAATTTTTTGTGTTGGTAGCTAGAAAATATAATTTCTTTAATTTATTTATTTTTAATATACATATTTATTTCTTTGTGTACAATAATTATAATTTAATTCATTTTTAATTATGCATTTATTACATTTTAATATGACAGTTGTAAGCGACACTTAGTGGCATTTGTTTGAATTATTTTTTTTTTAAAAATCAGGATAATTTTCCTCTAGTTTTTATAACTTGACAAAAAGCTTTTTTTTTTCTATATGTTTTTTTCCCTCTTTTTCTGTCACCGTCATCTTTAATTGTTTGATAGCAAAATGTAGTCACTATAAAACTTATTTTGTGTGGCAAATAATTGATGACAGGAGAACGATTTACTTAAGAAAGTGTAAAAATTTTGGTTGTTTAATAATCTGAGCTGTTTAACCTTTCAAATAATGGAAATTTATGAAATATTAAGCTTTAAATCATAATGCCTAGAAATTTAAGCAAGACATCATTATGTTGGTAATTACAGTATGTTCAGAGTTTTTTATTTCATTGATAGTCGTCAAAAAAATACTTGAAATGATATGAAGATATGTTACCTTGTTAAAGAAAATAATAAGAATTTATTTTAGTTACTAATTAATTGGAAGGAAGTCACTTAATTTTGACTATCTCCATTATTATTTGAAATAATTATGTGACACAAGTACAGCTGAATNATAGATAGATAGATAGATAGATAGATAGATAGATAGATATAGATAGATAGATAGATAGATAGATAGATAGATAGATAGAAGTAGATAAATAGACAAATGTGAACAATATATTAGTTTTGAAACTCCAAAGTTACCAGGACATAAGTATAGAATACCCTATTTAACAAATATAAATTAAATTCAAACCCAGAGTTTGGACTTTTTCTCTGTTTTCCCCTCATAAGATAATAAAATATTTCCATATTGTGAAAAATTTACCAGCAGGAGAGTCTGTTGATGAGGATTGTTAAAAAAAAAAAAAAAAAATCCTATTAGCAAAGGTTATAACTTCAAGGTTGGACTGTCATCACCAAGCTGCAGCCATTAAAGACCATAGAAGGCTGATAATGGCCATATTGTTATGAGCTTTTAGCAAACAAGCGGCCTAGATCAGTGATTAGAAGAAAGAAATGGAACAATAAATAGCATTTAAAGAGTGGCAGAGTAATTGTAAAACAGAATGATAACAACAGACCAGATAATCAATATCTAATAAAAACAGCTAATAAAACTTCAAGTGTCAGATAAACAGTTAAAAGAATGCAAGAGATAAAAAAAAATTTATAGCAACATGCAAAAAAGGATGCAATGTTATATTACAGTATATAATGTGTGTAAATACCGTTTATATAAAGTACATAATTTATATATGTATATTTAAATATTATTGTTATTATTAATGAAGTAATTCCATTTTTTCACTATTATCAGACTATTACTATTGCTATTGTTATTGTATTGTTATTGTTGTGTTCAGTGTCAGTATCAGTATCAGTATCAGTATTAGCCTAGTATTAGTATTAGCATTAGTATTAGTATTGGTATTAGTATTAGTAGTATTACTATTATTACCATTACTATTACTATTACTATTACTATTACTATCTGTTCATGTTTCTTAAAGGTATGAAGTTTTTTTTAGGCACACTATTACTATTACTATTAGTTCTAATACTATTACTACTGTCACTGTCACTACCAGGGGTGGGCAAGGTTTTTTCTAAGTGTAGCCTAACAGTGG
>PXIH01S0012213.1:22039-32383 GCA_003024985.2 Euperipatoides rowelli | reverse complement strand
TTTATAAACATTTTTGTTTATAAGGACATTTAATTTTATTTTAAATTATAAAAAAAAAAGAAGATTTACAGATGTTGTGTAATATATATCAACAACCTTTGTAATGGATTATATATAAAAAAAGTAACACTTTGTTCTTTATGTTATAAATCTGGGATTAGTTGTTGCCAAATTTTAAACACATTGGCACTTTTTAAAAAAAAAATGCAGAAAGGTAAAATTTGCAATACAGTATTTCCCCTCATAGCATCTGGAATGAAGACTCAGAGAATGTGGTAATCTAATCTAATCACATGATCTCTAAATTGAGAAGCTAGGATTAAGTGTTGACCAATAGCAAATTTGTAAAAAAATATATATATATTAAAAAATTAAGCATTTTTTGTGCAATAACTATCAAAATACAGTATTGAAATTTTAAGTTCAGAATCATTATTTAACTTACTACAAAATTGTTACATTTTAACAGCGCTGCATTAATTAATTGTGTAGAATTTGAATAGTAGTTCACATCCATCAAATGATATCAGGGCCAACGCAAGAGATTTTTATTGAAGAGGGGTTGAGAAATTTCCCAACTCATCTCCTCAAATTCCAAACTCACAATTTCTTTCTCCTTCAAATGGGGTTTACCCAACTTTTGGTCAAATTTGAGGGGGGGGAGGACATATTAGCAAATGTTGTGAGGGTGCATCATTATGACAATTAAAACATGTGTGCAGAATTACTTTATAATTAAGATTGTGCACACATGCAAATTAACATTAATAAATTAGCATTGATTTACATATATAAAGGAATTTTAATTGGGTCAGATTCCGTTATCTGCCCACCAATATGGTTGACGGTAGTAAGTTGAAATTATTTAGATCAGCTCAGCAAAATATTATTTCACCTCTAGATTATCCTAGGGTTAATGGTTACTAAAATCGGTGAGAAAAACTAATTCTATATGCTACTACATTTTTAGTTATTGCGCTTCTCCTAACGTTAATTATGTTGGTGGGCAGATAACGGAATCTGACCATCGATTGTTTCTCACATTATTTATAATCTCATAATTGATCAGATTATGAATGTTGTCTTAAGAAAGTTAACAATGTGTGACAAAACTCATCTAATCCTTTCCATGTGATGGTGAATTAATACAATAAAATACAAATAAAATAAATAATGAGTAGCCTACATTCGTTATAACATACTGTCATTCGGTTACTGTCCAAGTCATTAGAGTAATCTTAAGTTAAATCTCCTAAAATTATATTCTTTACACACGGCCAAATTTATATAAAATGGTAAATTGTTTAAATTAATTTTAATGGTTTTCGATTGAAATAAATTAGTTTTCATTTAAATTAATCATGAATGGAATTCATAAATGCCGTATTTTTAAGATTAATAAAACATAAAAGACAATTCATTTTTCTTGCGTCTACATGTGTTTTGATCCGCACAATTATGGCTCTAATTTCATTTAACATGGATAGGCCTACTCCAAAGTCAATTGTAAAAAAACATGGCCCAAATAGAAGCCGTTAACGATTGAAAGGCTTAAGTCAATTTTACCGCATTTTTAACATCAGCGCATATATTTGTCATTATGGTAAATTTTCCGGAAATTGGATCAAAATTCTCGAAATCAATCAAAAACGATTATTTCACCTCTAGATTATAGCCCCCCCCCCCTCCTCGCTTGATGACAAAATACAAGGAAGGAGTTAGTGTACAGGATAATGATAAGGTTAGGACTGTAAACAAAAAAAAAAAGCTGCTATCCATCTTGATCATGTGACTAAACCATTAACGCCTCGTGGCCAATGGAGTTTCCTGTTATCCAGGCGAAACATCCAAACACTGCATAAAACTATACTTATAAATATACGGGGAGGGGGGCGGAGAGAATATGCCCTAACCTCAATGACATACAAAATCAAACTTAAATAAATTAAAAATGGAATTCCTGAGAATCCTGACGAGTCAAAAACATTTCATAGAAAATTTATTATTAGAGACATATCTATTTATCCCAGTGACACAACAGTCAACAGCCTTGAATAACAAACACTACCATTTCTCATTGAAAGATTCCCTTTTAACTTTCAGGCTTGCTGTGGTAAACGTTTCTTCCATAATAAAACACATATTTAGATAGTTAAGATTCATCCTGAAAGATAGAGACATTTAAATAAGGGGGGGGGGGGAATGAAACCAGAATAACTTACCAAACATACAAGTTTTTTTCCCCTTTCTAAATGCTAATTAAAAGATTCAAAATCCATGTTATAATTTAATCAAGATGAGTTTATTGCTGTTTTTTTTGTTTTTTTTTAATTTTTAAAAAAAGACATGAAAAATGTTTGAAGTTATTAATATATTTTGCTTTTAAAACATGTCTTACTTATTTTTCTTCTTTTCTCAGTAAAATGAAAATTTCAGGATTTATTTTTTTCTCTTTCCTTTATCTGGCACGATAAATAATAATAACCTCTTTGTTTTTCAAATACAATATATGGATAATTATAATTCCACATTATGTATTTGAAAAAGTGTTTGATTCATGACAGCTTTACAGTGACTGTAAAAGTGAAAGTAATCAACTTCCTGTTTAAAGTTCAAGAAAAAGAAACAAGTAAAAAAAAAAACTGTCCTAGCTTCAATAATGGACACCTACAAATTGATTGGTATACTGCGGTCCTCTTTAATCTTTAAGAAAATAAACCTCCATAAGTGAAAAAAAACATATTAGAAGGTCAAGAATGGACGATGATAATTCTGAACGCTTTGTAATATAAAAATATATTACGTTTTGTTCTTCGTGAAAGAAAAGTAAATATGAAGCTGTCACCAAACTGGTGAACATATTTATCTCTACGTTGTTTACTGCACCAATGCTAATTTCATTTTAACCCTTTAATGCCCAGTTTAACGAGGGGATAAAAAAAATACTGTTTGAAAGTAGAGCGGACAATTTCTTATTTACATGAATTTTTAGAGCAAGGAGAATTGGAAAATATTAGCATGTTGCCGCACAAGTGAGACTGATGCAATTTCATTTGTATTAAATTTTTGTTTGTACGATTCTACGCACAATTAGCATTTCTACGTTAGTCTATAAGTAGTGACTTTTAGTCTTAAGATTCTTTAGCAAATTATTTTAAAAGACCTAGAAAGGATAGAAATATTTGGTGATCCATGAACGCGAACCTCCGCCTCGGAGGATGCACCCAATGATGATGATGAAGAAAAGCTTATCCTCCATAGAACAAGAGAGTTAATCTCTTAGGCATCTGTGTGTATAGTAAGTTAATCCATCTATTTCCATTATAATACATCATATTTCTTTGGTCATTCTTTAAAGGTCGGAAGATCGATTTATAGAAGCTGATAATCCAGATAATCAGAACATCAACGTATTAAGCTTCTTTAACTTTCCTAATGGCAGACTGTGAAACAGGTTCTAATGCTAGAAGTGTAATTTTAAAACCAAAAATTATTTCAAAACCTGTAAGGCCGGTTCTACACTTGCAAATGGATCAACACAATCAAATTGTTGCGATCAGATCACCAAAAGTTTAATACCTTGCCTCTTATGAGGTCGTCTACACTTAGCAATTCAATGACCTCAATCGTAGAAGGCTGCAATTGAGCCACAGATTCGCAAAAGTAATTAATTTTGTTATTCAAGCCTAGTTGTTTGTTATTCAATTTGTTTTCAGCCATGTCTACATTAACAATTCAATTGCACAATTTATCTATTCAAAGTTATACAAAAAGATTAATTTTAAAACAAATTTAAATATTTCCCTATAAATAAATTTCATTACTTTTTGTTTGTTTACTTTTTATTTGAGTTAAAATGACACACAGAAAAAAAAATTATTTTAAGACAATAATAATAATAAAATTGGCTAAAGATAAGATTGTTGTTTATAAATTAAATTGAATAAAAATTGAATACACTGTAGTACTTGTTGCCAACTGCATTTCTAAATCGCATGTTTGTTTTTCTAAGGCGGCCAGAGACTAAATGTAAAAGTTCATCAACAGTTGGAAATGACATACGGAAATAGTCCCGTAGTTGGGAAGAATGTTCTACATGTCTTTTTCTAAACACACCAATAAAAATGCCCTAAGGGGTAAGACTATGATTTGTAGAAGGATTTTTGATCTATAAGGCTGACCTGTGATATTCCTTTAACTTTTTTTTTTAATATATTATCAAGTACGCTTCACCTCAAACAAAGTATTATAGAGCAGTCTTTCTCGACCTTTTTATTATCACGGACCAGTCGGACGACGGATAATTTTACATGGGCCGGTAATTACATGAGACAATAAATTATGTTTATTTTTTAATAGTAACAGTCACAGCCAAGTAGCGACTATTGTCTCTAAAACGGTACTGATATTGTATTCTTAGTGCCGTTAAACAAATTACAATCCCAGTATATAAGCGATATTAAAACTTTGTCAGTCATTGTTTATGACTTTATAAAGTGAAGTCATTAATTATTTACTTTTAAGTTAATTACTTTGTAAAGTAACTTTACTTTTACACAATTACTTTTTTTAGTAACTTCCACATCACTGAGTATCTTACCAAGTGTAAAGATATTTCCTATTAAATAGTTTTAGACTTTTGATAGACTATGTTGCTTACATGTACCACATTCTTTGGGTTTAAGTTTATTTTTTTTTATGTCATTTTGATTATGCCAATAACAGCTTTATTATTATTACCAACGTAGGACCAGATTAAGACCTTTAGAAGCTCTAAGTACTGAACAAATTATGGTGCCATTTCCCTCATCCCCCTATGTACTGTAATTCTAACTGAAAACAATAGTGACCTATAAAATAAAATTTTATGAAGTTTATGTCAAGATTAGATAAATATGATTCTGAAAAGAAAACAGAAACCAATCTGGTAAAATTGAATTAAAAGTATAAATATTTCATAATGTAAACTGTTCTGAGTTACCAGTCCAAATATTTTACATTTCAATATAGGATTATTTTCATAATTTTGGTGTCCCTCCTTAGCTGGTGCCTTAACCATGTTCTTCCACTGTCAATTGGTTATCCATCATTCCCCCTAACTTTTATAAAAGTGCATTAGGCCTACTTAAGCGTAATTCAATTATAAAATTTGATTAACAACTTATTAAACTTCATTAAAGCAACTACTAAAGAATATTGAATTTCAGCGATATTAAACTTCTTGTTTAAAGTGCCGATTCAAAAAAAAAAAAGAATCACCCAACCACAAATAATCACACGAGACATGACCCATATTATATTTGTCGGTTAAACTAAGCATAGGCTCCAATTAAACTTTACCACATAACCACAAAATCAGATGATAGAAAAATACGTGGACGGAAATAGTGAACACCATCTTCTCTCGGAAACTGAATGCACCGATAATCACTCCATAAACATGCACAAAAAAATCTCCCCAACAACAAACTAAAAATTGACACCACTTGACAAAAATAATACTCTGATCAAAGTAACATTTATGCTTTTAAACTTTTATTAAAAAGTGCACACACACCCTTTTCTAATTTTTTTTTAAAAGCATGACACTTTTTTTAAATCATGCAGTGAAGTCAAAATTTTCTGACCTAGGATCTATTATATAGACCAACAAAATTAAAATAATTAACAATGATAAAATTCATTATCATAGAAGTTCCAATTTTTCAATAAAGATCTTATAGAAATAGTTTGATGTTGATGGTATTTTTGAACATAAATTTTAAAAAAAAGTAGTGCTAAGAAAAAATATACGGTATACCATCGCTGCAGAGGAGAGATACCAGAACTACAGATCTGTTTGCAAATTCATTGATCCTATGAAGAATTAAATTGCATGTTGATCCTAGTAATTTCAATAGTAGTGTTAGATTACAATAAATATGGTGCCAGAAAAAGATTACATAATATCTAATACAAAACAATTAATTATAAAATTAATTAATTTATTCTGATATCTAAATTAACAAGCAAAAAAAAAAAAAAAAACACATTTAAAACCAACTGTTGCTTTCCTTCGTATAATCTCAATTAACACTAGCCTAGAGAGAGAAAGGGAGTGAAAAAAAAA
Source organism: Euperipatoides rowelli (assembly GCA_003024985.2). Classification (NCBI taxonomy): domain Eukaryota; kingdom Metazoa; phylum Onychophora; class Udeonychophora; order Euonychophora; family Peripatopsidae; genus Euperipatoides; species Euperipatoides rowelli. The sequence goes on along the minus strand of PXIH01S0012213.1, from coordinate 26,274 downwards.
AGGATGAGTAAGATATCAAAACTGTGACGCTGGCACAAGACAGTCGTAAGACGCTGGAGTCAATCAGACTAGAATTCCATTAGACAAACCCTATCACTTTTAATGTTATGGATATCTTATCGCAGAATGTCTTAGTATCGACCATGTCAGAGAAGAAGAAACGCCTTTTGTTTAAAGAGAGAGGAGAAAAAAAGACAGATAAAATTAATAAAGAATATCCAAACTAAACAACAACAAAAAAAAAAAAACATTAGGCTGAATAAATATTCTTTCAAAATGGGGTTGAAAGTTCGTTTTTATTATTTTAAACTTTAGCTCCTTTAAAAATCACAAATAGATAAAAATTTACAAAAACCAATAATAAAAAATTTAAGTTAGTCTATCCGCGTATTGAAACAATTTTGAAAAAAAAAAAAAATTAGGATGGGAATAATTTCACTTTTTAAACATTTCAAAATATTAAAACTTAAACAAAACAAAGTTGTTTACATATTATAAAAGCGGTTCTAGACATTATAANTAAAAAAAAAAAAAAAGATAAAAAAAAAAAATGTATAACAATGTTTGAAAATTGGAGAAGCCTGTTTCTTACCAGACCAGTCTCCCTTTCAGAAACAATAAACTAAACCATTTGACCTCCACCATTTCCAAAAATGTACAAGCCTGCAGCGTCAAAAATAAATAAACATCGACGCACATGGTTTTAAAAGTATTTTCCTTCTTCTTCTTAGAATTCGATTGGTGACTAATGCATAAATGACGTTGACAATAGAGTAAGAAAGAAAAAAAACATACTAAGCACAACAACTTCAAAACTATTCAAATTCATCACAAAGATACGACAAAATGAATTTATCCACATACTGGTATCATTCAGTTCCCTCTTATCCCCAAACCACCCTCCCCCCTCTCCCCAATGTTTAGTCTGTTTTCTAAAAATAATGATTCATTCTGGAAATATTTTATCTTTAAATTCAATAAGCAAATACTGCAATCTATTTGAATGAAACGGATAAAATGTAGGCTACTTATAATAGATAAGTATTTTTAGATTTGCGAAGTGTGTGTGTGTTTTTCTAAGAAAGATTTTATGAGATACAGTATGTACAAGGAAAGCAGAGAAGCACATGGGTTCCAAGAAAATTACTTATCCTTGCAGACAACAGCCTTATCTTCTTTCAAAACCATCCATTAAAGACTCGATTTAGTAAAATAAACTGTCAGCTTGCCTGAACTTAAAGTGATTAACTTTTAAAAAAATTAAGGCAAAAAATATCTATATATAGGCTACTTAAATTATACTGTATACAATAAATTTTTGTAAAAGTTAAATTTGACACGTGCTTATGTATACAAATAGATAATGTTGTGGGCCTATTATAAAAGCAATAAATAAAATAAAATGAAATTTAAAGTTGGATTTAAATTAAAACAAACAAATAAATATAAAATTAAAAACTTACCGGATATTCCGTAAAATTCCAATAGACTGGATATTGACCTTTGCACTTCAGAGTAAATGAAGCATTCGCAGATATACTGTGTGTTTTGTTTGGAATGTTTAAAATAGGCCGATTATGAAAATAATAAACTCCATCTATAAAATAAAATAAAAATAATTATAAATATTAGATTAAACAATCTACTTTAGATTAATAACAAGGTTAATATTATACAATATAACATACTGTAGTTCACAAAATTAATATTACATAAAAATAATTATAATAAACACATCCATCTACCTGCAATGAAAACAATTATGAAAAGGAGCAGAAGATCAGATATCGATAAAGCCATCCCACAACAGCTGATGACCGGTAAATCTTTTTCACCTGTTAAAAGTACAGGCTTTCGATTGATTCTTTAGCTCGTATTTTACATCCGTCTAACGACAAAACATTATATCCATGAATAACTTATAGCTAATTAATGCGTGCTTACACCAAAAGGAAGAAACCATTATTATACGCTCATGAGTCAAAGAAACAGGAAGTTGGAAAGCCTAAAAAAGTTTAACTGGAGAAACTTTTTTTTTTTTTTCAAGTTATTTGATCAGTTAGTACATCAATCCAATTTCATTAGTTTTTGGTTCCGGTTTCTTATGCCTCGTGTCCCAGAGCAAGCAGTTTGTAACAGTGACTTGGAATTCTAACTATGGGGAGTTTTCTTTCGTTCTTTCCAAAAATAGAAAAAGGCCTCCCCAGATACCACTAGTGATTGCTTAGTAACTAGGATACACAATCAAAGAGTGCATGCGTAACTTTTTTTTTTTGTATACACTTAAACTTTGACACTTCTTGGAAAGCAAAGCATTCTGACATCATCTTTGTAAACAACCAATCACTGGTGCGTAGTATTAATATAATAGTAAAAAAGTTTTCACAAACTCAAAGCTGGACAATATATATAAAAAAAGAAGAGGTTTAGCAGGTATGGAATTTAAAGTAAAAAAGACGCTTTTATAAAAGTACTTTATACAGTATACTGCTTTTGAGACGTGGGATCTGGAGGAGCACTCTGGGGTGAAGATCCCAAAAATAGATAAATAAATAAATAGTGTGTGTGTATGTATGTAGCCTATCCCTATGTATGTATGTACATGGTCTTTATGGATGGATGTAAGGGCGTCCACATAAAAATTCAAGGTGGGGGGAGGGGGAATTTTTTTTGTGTGGTAGTTTTGATAACCATTAAAAAAAATGACACCCCTTCTAGTCCCCCACCCATGACCCACCAACACTCCAGACAACCTAGTGTAAAATATAATAGACTATAAAAAAAAGGGTAATATGGGAAGAGGTTTTATTTTTTTTCACTGACCTTTTCTTTTTCTTTAGGTTAATACTAAATATCTTCTTTAAATCAACTTATAATAATCAGAATATATTTTTGAGTCAAAGCATCCCATGGCCATGGTGTAAAATACATACATCAATCACTTTTAGAATTATAATTCATGGATTTTTTTATTCGATCCAGGGGGGAGGCAAGTGGCCCTTTTGTCCCCTCCCCCTGTGAACACCCATGGATGGATGTGTGGACAAATGATCCCATTTTTTTTAATAAGGGATAAGACCCCTTACAACATATTCTCAAAAATACTACAGCATAGTAATTCTTAATATTCATAATAATTACTAATTTTTCTCCGTGAAAACTCAGTCTGTAATCTTGTTCAAACTATATTCAGTTTCCTAATACTGTATCAGAATCACCATGGTTAAATTTTAATTTCAACACATTTACAATTCTTAAAGAGGGTAGATCTTTTTTGTAGACAGACAGACAGACAGTAGTAAAACCATTTTTTTGGAACCTGGCACAAAACTAAATTCAACTTTTTTTCCCACAGTAACAATGAGATCAAAAATTGAATTACTTTTTACTTGGACAACTTATCTTTCAAAATAAAAATTTAAATCCAAGACCATTAGAGAAACAAATATAGTATTTTCAACTTTTACACTGTACGCTTAAGTTTGCTCTGGACAGTTTAGCTTTATTAAAATGTTATTTGTTTATCCCAACTGACTGAATTACCGTAGTATTTATAAAATCTACACATGACAAGTTATGTTGTTACATTCCATTCATCAATCAAATTCTTAAATAGTTACTACTATTTTTATTTAAAAAGAGTCTATAGATTACCATATCTTTGTTACTTTAGTTAAGTATTCCCTCTTAATACAGTTTCATTCTTATTTTATTTACAAGAAACACTTTATTCATCGCTTCTCGGCCTTTTGTCTAAGATCAAAGCGAAAAAACACTTTATTAATGAATAACTAAGATATCATTATTTTAATGCAAGAAGTTATTTCAATTTTTCTTTTTTTCCTGAAACATTTATTTTGTACGGTAATTCAATCTATCTGTTGTCTAGTAAACATCGAAAAGGATAGCTGTACAACTTTTATGATTGCCACAAAACCTGTTCGTGAGAGGGACTGCTCAGCTGAACGCTGTGTGTCTGTCTCATTGCAGTATGAATGGCTCGAAATTAAGTGGAAGCAATTGCTTCCAGTAAGACACAACTCGTTACTGGGACCAAATATTTACTCTCAGTATAAAATTTCTAGTTTTGAGCCCTGATAAAGATAAATATTTTTTATTATTTACAAGATAAAGCTAGGCCGATGTAAAATAACATTTTCATTTTGACACAATTATTGCCAAGCCTAGTAATATATTATTTTAAAGTGCTAGATTTATTATATAGTTTTATTTTT
>PXIH01S0012117.1:11329-22892 GCA_003024985.2 Euperipatoides rowelli | reverse complement strand
GAACATTTAATTTTATAGATGAACGATCAAAGTTAGCCCTTTCTGAGTAGCAAAGTACTTGATCATAATAAAATAGTTTAGTATGCTTTTATGCAACAACAATTCCAATGCAATTGAAGATAAAATTCTAATTTAGTAATAAACTGAAAAAAAAAATGTTTGTATTGAAGACTATTTTATAAAGACTAGCATTTTCAAATTACAGCATTAATCCTTTCAGGTAAAGACTTGTGCAGCATTACTTACAGGGATATTTAAAATCGATGGATTTCCCTAAAAAAAAATAATGTAAAATTAATCATGAATTTTACATTAATTGCAGATCATTAAAATGAAAATTTATCGCTACCCCATCATCTAGACAATAATCACACAGATTTTACATAACAATTTCAATCCCATTAATAAATCCAAGTCGAAGCAATGATAACTTTTTTTTGTCCGCCATTATGAAAACCAAACCTCACAAAGTAACCCACTTCTCGAGCAGGGTTAAAAAGTTTGAAACGAAACTAACAAAATGAACGAGATTTTTTAATGACGAACGGTCGAGTTAATTTTGTGTACTTAATAACGAACGAAAAATTATCGAATAGTTTAAATAATTCAAAACGTTAGCTATTGACGAACATACCTTAAATTGTGCACCCTGGCTAGACAAGTCTGCCTCCCCATGTTTTTCTGTTGTTGATGGGTTTTTTTCTTCACTGAAAGGATTTCAAATTATGTTCCGAAAAGTGCTAAGAAAACATTAGCGTGATCAAATTTAATAATCAAATATTTCAATTTTTTTTAAAAAATTTAATTAGATTTTAAATCTAATTTTACCTTAATTACTAAGCTGATTTTCGATAATAAACTTAAAATCTAAATTAAGTTTGAAAATATACGAGTTATAAAGAAATTAATCTAGTGCTTTCCAAAAGAACTTTGTAGTACAGCCAAATCGATAGTTAAATTTAAATCCTTATTATTATTATGATTTAGTATTATCACTCAACAAAATATCTACATTTTAAATTATATGAAATTAATTTCATTCAACTTTAAAATCTTAGCTCTGAAAGGATATTGATCCTAATTATAATGATTATGAAAATGATTAGATAAATTCAAATAACAACCAGAGATAAAGAGAAAAAAAAGGAAATCTTATTGATAATGCATTAAACTGTTCAAACTCTCAGCTGAACAAGCTTTGCCAGACAGCGTGTACTTTGACGATTGTTAATACATATCAAGCAGACTCTTGATCAAAATAGTAGACTACGGTCCGACAATACCAATCTTATAGATATATACCAGTTCATTACCTGATTATTGATCTAGCTCACCCTCACAATAATCCGGCATAAATAATATAATAAATAAAATAATAAATAACATAAATATAAAAACTATTTACAAACAAAAAATTCAAGCAGCTATCGATAAGGCGCCAACACCTGGATCAATGTTTTTATTAAGAATTCAAACATTCTTATAGAATATATTTTTTAATGTAAATAAAAACATTAAACTGTTTAAAGTTTTATTTTCAACCTACCTGTGTTTCTTTTGAGTTGTTTTTATAATGTTTATAATGTTCTGGTAAGACAAAGATCCTGCCAATTGTAATTAAAATAAAATAAGTACTAGTGAACTGATCTACACAATCTGATTAGTTCGTGAAGGATTGAACTGTCGCATATTTAAACTTATTATGTTTACAAAATGGTGGAAAGTGATTCACAAAATGATAAGGATTGTACAATTTATTATTATTTTAGAGTGAGAGATACTGCTAGGCAGTCTGAAGGAAATTGAAAACGATGTGATAGTACTCTTTTTAGATCCACAATAATTAGGTTTTAATTGACGGACAAATTTGATCTATAAATCAATTAAAACGTGATCTTTATACTGAAAAAAAAAGCAAGTTATAAAAGCCATTACAACTGGAAGGTAAATTTGTTTATAAATACTGTATACTTACTGTATTTTAAACTAAGGGAGAAAGCTAACAATGTTTATTACAAAAATATCAGGTTAAGCAACAGAGGTAGATAGTAATGAAGCACACCACAAAAATTACAGACTACCAATGGAAGACACATAAGAATTTAGTTTTATGAAATCAAAACACTACTGGCATTTGCCAAACTTTCTAAGAAGATAGTAAAACCAATCACTACTAGTGAGGATATATATAAACATTACTGAAATGTAGCATCTGCCTAATAAACACCAGAGCACTATTTAATCCAGAAATATCCATTGATTAGTTGTTAGGCCAACGGAAGTTGCATCAAAAGTGTTAAAAATTACCAATTTGATTATTATTAGAATTGGGCATGGTTATTATTTAGCAGGAGTTAGGGTTCAGGTGGTGATAAAGGATAGGACTGTAAATAATAATATAAAAAATGATAACTGAGGGTGTTAGTCATGTGGCATGCATAAGAGGTCACTATATAGTGTCTCAATATCAAACTTAAAAGTGCCCTTTCCTCACAAAACTAGCCATAGACAGCCGTTGATTATCATAGGGTTGGGACATAATGGATTTCACATATAGTTGCAGTTAGGTTTCAGGGTAAGGGTAAGGTCAGGACTCTAAATAAAAATATAAAGCATCTGAGCCCATACACTATTTTGGAGGAAAGGGCAAGGGTAAATTTGATAACTAGACACTTGTAGATACCACTGGTTGGTTTCAGATTACAAGAAACTGATATTTTGCTGCCATCTGAAAGCAACTTATATGAAGCCTAAACTATCTACAAACAAGCGGAAGAAGACCATCTCAGCAAGATCACCAACAATATGTTTTGTAAAAATTGTTTGAATACAAAGGAAGAACACCAGTTAGTTTTTGTACACTGAAATGAAAAGATTTAATTACTAATTTTAATCGGATTATTTTCTTCATACAAATTAATTTTGAAAACTGCAGGCTATAAAGGACTTGACCCCAAACACTACTTTCATCATAAAACTGAATTAAAGTTTTAACAATAAATGATCTTAATTGTTTGAAGTTCTTTTATTATCGATTTTTAACTTGACTTATGTTTTCCAATTCCTGGAATCTTTTTAAATTTTTCATTTAAAACTCAATGGGATGTCTATAATTTTCTACTATGCAAGCAAAGTTTTAGTTCTGGATATTTGTTTTCCATATGAAAAGAAGAATTATATTTCAATTTTTCTTTGTTTTTTTTAAAGATTTTTTTTTTTTTTTTAACTTATATATCACATTATCTGGCTTCTGTGAATATGAAGCTTCTTTCTCCTTTTTTACAAATCGTAAAGGATTATTAAGTGAAGAGCGACATCATAATGTCAGGAGTGAAATTGTCAAGATACTTTCAGAATCAGCATGAAATAGACGACTTAGAATTGATCTCAAGTAGAAAAATGGGTCTTTGAAAATTTAAAGAGCTCTTCAAGGTTTATTAGATTTTTTTTTATCAATTATTAATTCTTTGGACATTCTTTTTTAAAAAATAAATCCAATTTAATAGAATTTAAAGTTTTTAGTAAAAATAATTAAAAAAAAAGTTCCATACAAACCTTATTTATGAAAGGAAGGAGGGGAGGTGGAAGGGGATTACCGGTAAATAAAAAAAAACAGTATATTGAAAAGAAAAACAGGACTACTAAATAATAAAAAATTAAAAAAGGAAAACAATCTTAAAAACACTGAATATTATGAGTGCTAATCTATATAAAAATCCATATGAATAGGTCTATTGGGTTTGTCAAATTATAAATTGTAAATCTAATAAACAATAGTCTCGACTTAAGTCATTTCATCATTGAGTCATTTATCATCAAATCGTTTATCATTGAGTCATTGGCCATTGAGGCATTTACCATTGAATCGTTTACAATTGAGTCGTTTAGCATCGAGTCGTTTACCATTGAGACATCTACCATTTAGTTGTCTACATTGAGTCATCTACCATCGAGTCGTTTACCATTGGGTGATTCACCATTGAGTCATTTATCATTGAATCATTTAACATTGTCTTTTATCATTGAGTCATTTATCAATGAGTCATTTAGCATTGAGTCTTTTATCATTGAATCATTTATTATTGAATCATTTATCATTGAGTCATTTATCATTGAGTCATTTATAATTGAATCATTTATCATTAAGTCATTTACCATTGAGTCATTTACCATTGAGTCATTTACCATTGAGTCATTTATTATTGAGTCATTTACCATTGAGTCATTTATCATTCAATCATTTATCATTGAGTCATTTATCATTAAGCCATTTATCATTGAGTCATTTATCATTGAATCATTTATTATTGAATCATTTATCAGAGTCATTTATCATTGAGTCCTTTATCATTGAGTCATTTATCAGTCCTTTACCAGTGAGTCATTTACCATTGAGTCATTTACCATCGAATCATTTAACATTGAGTCATTTATCATTGAGTCATTTATCATTGAATCATTTATCATTGAGTCATTTATCATTGTCATTTTCGTTGAGTCGTTTATCATCGAGTCATTTCATCATTGAGTCGGTAAACAAAGTATATATATTTTTTCCATTTTGAGTGGTTTTTTTCATCTTTGATTGTTTGTAAATAGCTTTAGTAAATTTAATAACCAAAAAAAAAAAAAAAATTTAATGCTGTCATTATTTATTTTCTAAAATTTGTACAAAGTGTCAATTTAAAATAACTTTATTAAAATCAACTTTTTCATGAAGATTATTAAAAAATAAACATAATACAATGTTTATTTAGATTTTTTTTAAAGTCATAAAAATGATTGGAAAATAAAAAGTTGAAAAGTTTTTTTTCTTTTATACAGTAGGCGACAGTAAAAAAAATAAAAGCTACTTATTGTTGTACAGCAGGCGTGTCAAACTCACAGCCCGTGGGCCGCATGCGGCCCTAAGCAATTATTTGTGTGGCCCAGGCCCAGCCAATTACGGTATGCTAATATCACGTCGCCTTACGCACAGGTGCACCATTTCTGTAAAAGGCTTATTAATTTGTGCAGTGTCTGATAAGGTAATAATCAAGAAAAAAATATTACTATTTATTTAAATGTATTATTTTAAACAATTTTAACGATTATTCATTTATTTCATCTTTTGTATTCAGCATGTCTCTATCAAAGCCAAGTGGTAGTAGAAATAAACGAAAAATTGCTGATGAACATAGAAATTTTCAAGAGAATTGATTATGAAGCTTTCCTTTTTTTTGTGGCCCACATAAACTTAAACCTTGTTTATTTGGCCCACGTCAGGTTTTGAGTTTGACAAGCTTGTTGTACAGGAACCTATCTCTTTCATTCCTATGGAACTTTATATCTCGATTTACTATAAGTTGTTTTGAATTGAGTTACATATTTTAGGAACAAGATTACAACCAAGATCGAAGCTCTGGTGCATTTGTAAACTTTGTTTTTTAAAGCAAAATTCAGATTTGAATATAAAGCACACACCCACAAAAGAAAAAAAAAACTAAAATCAATATAATGCAGAGTACCAACTGATATAAAAATAATTGATCACTATTGCATTCCTCATATCAATAATTAATACAGTAACATTAAAAGTTGGCAATTTCTGGACAAATTCCAAACCCTATCATCTGAAATTTTGGATACCTGATTAATATATTTAACAATCAAGGATGGCCCAATTCCATGAATCTACTCCTGAGTAAAATAAACATTAATAAACATGTGATATATTTTCCATCGATGAAGCGCTGAATGACATTGACTGGATAAAATTAGGAGGAATGAACATTAAAAGAATAATGTATGCTGATGACATTTCCATTCCCACGGCAAGTGAGGTCGAATTGGAAACAGCCTTGCTAAAGATTAATGTAATTGGAGTACAGTACAGAATGAAAATCAATATAGGAAAGACAAAAACACTGTGACTGGTAACAAACGAAACATTAAATTAATGCAAGATCGAAATGGAAGGAAAAATAGTAGAACAGTTGAAGGAATTTAGATATTTGGGAAGCTTGATAACGGAAGATGGAAGAAACACAAAAGAAATTTGAACAAAGATAGGAATGACAAAATATGCATTTTGGAAACAAAAAGAACTTATAACATGAGATGTTAACAACCATTTAAAATTGAAGATGTTAAAATGTTAAGATTGATCAGTTTTTTGGGCGTGAAACTTAGAATTTAAAAAAGACTTGGAAGAGATGATCAATGCTTTTGATATCAGGTGTGCAAAAAGAATGTTGAAAATAAAATGGACAAATTTTCTCGGAAATGAGGAAGTTTGGAAAAGATGGGGAGGTGGTTATAGTCTTTTGGATGAAGTAAAGAAGAGGAAATGTAAATATGCCGGGCATGTCTTGAGAGGATTTTGAAGAATTGGACTAATACAGAACTTGAAGGATGGACAGAAAGGAAAAAAGAAGAGGAAGACAAAGAAGAGAATGGTTGAATGACTAAGGACTGGGCTAACATCAGCCAATTCTCTGTATTAAAAAGAAAAGCGTAAGATAGAAATCTTTGGATATCCATGAACATGAACCTCCGCCTGCCTCGGAGAATAAACCCAATAGTGATTTTTTTTTTAAAAAAAAGAATCAAAATTCTTGGTTGGAAATTGATAGTGCAGAAGTGGTTAAAATTTATAATAAATACGGATTTTTGAAGGTAATTTATGAAGTTGGAATTTTTTTTTTTACTTATATACTTAAGTGAATTATATAATTTACTATAAAATTGAAAAGGAATAAAACAAAAATGACTTTGGCTATAACATCTACTTCATGGACTCGCTCAGCCTTAACTAACCGATTCAACCCTCACCCCATCTAGCATAACAAAATGTTACATCATCAATTCATTAATTTGGATGGTCTTCATTTATTCATTCATTTATTTAGATTTGGGTTCGGTCATATTTATTGATTAAATTAATTTGATTAGATTTCATGGTTGGTTTGAAGGTGGACTGTCCACTGCAGAAGGAAGATTTTTGAGGCAAAGTGCTTTTTTTTTTTTTTTTTGAGGAATGAAAGAAGGTATTTTTTTAAAAAAAATTAAAAAGATGAGAGCAAGAATGGAATAAGAGTACTGACACGGACCTTAAAATAAAAACTTATAATATTATGGCCATAATAGAACTAAAGCGATGACATTTATCTGTCAATAAATTTTGAATTACTTTTTTTAAAAATCGGATCTTTTTTTTTTTTTTCATTTTAATTATTTTACTTTAATTTTATTTACTTTTTATGCCTTAAAAATTTGTTCGAAATGAAGGAAATAACAATTTTTTTAAATAATAAGTATTAAGTAGGAGGGAATCAAACAGTAATCGGCGGTTTGGCATACTGACTCCATAGCCCGAGTCTTGAGTACTGTAAGTTATTTCTATTAAAAATTGGGATGTTCAAAAATAGTCACAGTCCGATCATTATCTAGACACAGTTCAGTTCTATTAATGGAATTTAGCCTTAATAATAGTTTATTTTGAAGTCCTAATCTTAAAACCAACCTTTAGCCTTAATATAATTGACTCTGTCAATAATTGACCTACCTAAATCTATATGAGTTAACTGTTGAAAATAACATTTGATTGGCTTAGACTGCTTTTGTGATTGACAGGTTTTAATGAAGGCACAAGAGATTGGGGAGTGTAAACAACAGCACTTAAATTAGTATGCTTTATCAGACAATTTTGTTTCATTTTAATCAGAAAAAAATATGAATTAATAAAATAAAAGTTTGTATCAAGCAGACTGATTGGCACTATTGAGGCATGATAATAAAATGACAACTATATAAAGCTGCGAGAATGGACACTACTAAAATATCCTGAATCTTTTGTATATTACCCAAAGCAAATAAGCAAATCAAAATAAAGCAGCTTCTATTTTGTTTTGGATTAGCTTATTTGCCTTAAATAATATATATTATTGGACTTTATTGTTTACTTTCACCTAAACTTTTATAAGTAATAATTTATTATTTTAGGATCTTTTTAGGAGACATAGCCTAAATGTGGTTGCAATGAAATATTCCTATTGGACTATCATGCTGTGAATAACTACTTTTTAACCCTGCGGTCGTCGCGGTCGTAAAGTTACACGGGTAGTCGCGGTGTATCTGTGAGATAACATGTGTTTATTTCAAGATAAAATAGACTTTTTATATATCATTTTGTTCCTTTTTTTATCAAGAATTTTTCTATATAAAAAAAATCCGGTTAATAGTTTTTTTTTATGAATATTTTACGGAAAAGCGGCGTTTTTTACTACAGCATGGGCAAATAATACATTATTTTTAATATTTCATAATCTATAAAAGATACAGAAAAACTCCAATAGTGCTTTTTGTTCCTTTTTTTAGCGCACATATTTCTATGTAAAAAAAAATCCAATGAATAGGTTTTTTTTTTATGAATATTTTTAATAAAGTCGGCTATGGAAAACAAAATAAGGGCAAAGTGCTTTTTACATTTTCCTTTGCCGTTTCTCTGTCGTTAGAGATAAAAAAATTTGGTTTGGATGGTTGAAATCGGCATTAAATTCTGATTTATAAAATGTATAAGTTTATTCCTAAATGTTTTATAGTATTGAAATAAAGCTTCCCGAAAATACGAAAAAAAGAAAAAAAAATTACACCAGTAGTCGCGGTATCTGAGAGATACAAAATCAATACAATTGATACACGTATTGGTATTAAAAATACCGGCTTATTTCATGATTGTAGAAGTCCTTAAAATATTCANATAGCTGGATGGATAATATTCTAGCTCTGCACATTAACTAGAAATTAATTTTTAAAGGTGCAATGTGTATCTCACAGATACCGCGACTACTGCAGGGTTAAACAAGTTAATACTTTTATTATAATTCATTTTTTTTTTCTTGGTCTTTAACTTTTTGAATGAGAGATTTTTAAAAATGTTATAGTTGACGTTTTGTTATAATCATCAAGGTTACCACTAGATACCATGACATTATCACCATTTAATATCATGTCAGGTTCACAATCACCATTTTGTTATAATCATCAGGGTTGACAGTTGTTATGTCATGGTCACAAATCATTTGTTATTACATCAGGGTCACCATTGTGTCTTGGTGTCACTGCAAATGATTATATTTAAAGTCTCAAAACTTTACTTATGGAATTATTTTGGGCATGGTTAACTTCGTATTTGTAGTGCATTCATTGATTTGCAAACAAGTAAAAGTATCAGGACAAGAAATATTACAATCTGTCTGAATCACAAACTGTTTATGATTATTCATAATTGTGCATAATTGTATATAATCCTTGAATATTAATCGCTTGTGCATTTTCTGGTAGAATAGCAAAACTAGCATATTCTGAAAGAATAGTAATACTCGTATATTGTGGTAGAAAGTATCATATCGTATCGTATCGGTCAGAAATACTGCCGGCCCCACGGTAACCAATTCCCGGTATTACGGGCTATACAGTATACCAACCAGGTTATGGACAACACACACTATGGCTCGCACCCAGCTGCACAGAACATCACATGACATAACAACCATACTAATATTTGATATTAGGTCAGATTTCATTATCTGCCCACCATTATGGCTGACGGTAGTAATTGAAATTATCTAGATCGGTGCTCAGCAAAAGATTATTTCACATATAGATTAGCGTAGGGTTCAGGGTTATGATAAGGTTAGGACTGTAAAGAAAATATACTAAAATCGGCAAGAAAAAATACTAAATACACACGCTACAGCTACTAACTATGTCTTAGTTATTGCACGACTCCTAACAATAATTATGTTGGTGGCAGATAACGGAATCTAAGCTATATTACTCTGGACACTTGCAATGTAGATGTCTTGTTTTCCTTATTGTATTTATTAAACAATAATTTTTTTTTTTACAAAATGGATTTTTTTTAAAAAATTACAATACTGTAATTGTTAATAACGTCACAATGATTATTAACAGTGTTCTACTGTGAATTATACACTGGTGAATGCCATTCTGGATTATCCTGATACTTATGACGAGAAGGTGGGGCACATGCCACACGGAATTAATTAAGAGTTAATTAATAATTATATAAAAGAAAGAAAACACACAGTGAGTAGTAAAAATAAAAAAATACAAATATTATGTAAATTAGTGGTAAATAAAGACAATACATGCTTCTTTCGCCCTTTTATTTTTATTTTTTTAAAATTAATATGAAAGCAAGATAAACGTGGGATTTGCTTCAAGTATTCATGTAATGGGAAATAAAATTACAAGGACAAATTTAATTTTAAAGTAAGATAAAAAAAAAAATATATGAAAATTAAATCACTGCAATCTCTATTATTTGAATTGGCCCATCTTTTAAAGATCATGGCTGCCAATGACATCCTGTTAAATCTTTAATTTTTTTTTTTCCAACAGAATGAATGAAATTAATTATGTAATTACCGTACTGTACATGTCAGGTTGAAATGACAAGTTATGATATTATAAAATGTTCAATTCATTAGCTAAAAAAAAAAGTACTTCATATTTTTAAAATGAAATTTGATTAGTATTAAATTCAAGTTTTTTTTTTTTTTTTTAAATTTTNTTAATGAATAAGAATGATGATGCTTTGCTAACTACAAATCCACTTTTTTATAATAATTCTTTAATAATTAAAGCTTTATACAGTGCATTATTCCATTAATATATTAATATTCACATTTAAATGTGAATATTAATACATTAATGTGGCTTAAAGTTCTAGCAGATATTTAAATAAAAAAAAAAGAAAAAGAAATTAAGAATGTATGATTATATGGTTACTTACTTTAGAAAACTAGAAAATGCTATTTTTTTTTAAAAAATAAAATAATTATTGTTTTTTTGTTAATTTCTTTTATAACTAAATTAGACCGGTTAGAATCCGTTATCTGTCCACATTTAAAATATGCGAAAAAACAACCGCTGATTGGTTAACAAATTAAAATTATCATTATCAAAACGATCAAAGAAGAATTATTTCACCCCAAGATTATCATAGGGTTGGGGCAAAGTGGATTTAATACGTAGTTGGAGTTATAGTTCAGGGTTATGGTAAGGTTAGGACTGTAAATAAAAATATTGGTGGACAGATAACGGATCTTGACCATTAGACTAATCATAGATATAATTTCTAAACAATTAAAGAGATATTTGTCAAACATTACAAAATGATTTACAAATAATTTCTACTGTCATAGTTACAGAGTGTATATGCTGGACCTCATACTCTCATTATTTATTACTTGCTTAAAGTGGTATATCAATGACTATTTCAACTTCATTGATTTATGTATATTTTTGTAAAAAAAATGCTTGTTGAATTAATCAATTTGTTATATTCGGTCCAAAAATGCATCAAAATTCGACTTTTATTCCAATATGTATCAAAATATAAATCCAGGCGCCGATGTCACGTCTATAATTTTGCCTGAAAAATCTTGCGTGGATTCCAGTAATAGTGGTGTGGTTGTCAGACCAGACAGCCGTTTTCTTCACAGACCAATCAGAATGTAGATCAATGATTCAAAGCCTGATTTTTTTTTATTTG
>PXIH01S0012109.1:6111-20134 GCA_003024985.2 Euperipatoides rowelli | reverse complement strand
TATTTAAATTATAGACTGTTTCTTCCCTGTATAGGGACTAAAGTATATATCTTGGCTTATTCTGATGACATCAATATTGTTTTAAAAAACTAAAAACAACTAAAAAAGTGATATACGTAGCAGAACTTTGTTGCTCGGGTCTGTGAGCAAAATTTGCTAGAGGCCCTCTAAGCCTCAAAGAAAGTTTAGCTTACAGGCCCCCGAGCAATAAACTTTGTTGGTGGTTCTCAAAGCTAATATGTGTGCTACTTTGAAAATAAAAATAAATAAATGTATATAAATAATTAATTTATTAATTTGAATAAAAAATAAAATTGATTTTTGATAAATTTGGGGTCTAACAATTCAGGGCGCATAAGCGTTACTTCCATTGAAGTTCTGCGCCTGAAGCCTATTTAACTTCCATATTAATTTGTTTATTCTTTTAATAATAATATTAATAATCACTGATTATATTCTTATAAAAAAATTACTAACTTTATTAACAGGTCTAATTAACTTTTTATTCAAGTGGCTTCACAAATCTATTTGCATCCATGAGTATCTAGATAGTAAATTAATTTAAAAAATGGACTCTAAATGTATTTTCAGCTCTAAGAATGTATCTAAAAACATATTTTCTTTAAGTATCATTTTATTTTCATCTAAGCTACTGGGTTATACTTAATACTAGCGTCTGGATCTAAGACCTACCATTGTTATGTAGCCCAAAAACAGTCAATCAGAGGCCGGCTTGCATTCTATCTGCAAGCCGACCTCTGATAGCTGTTGTTTTATTTATTTCTGCGTTAATATTTAATTTGGAGTTAGGGTCAGTGTGCAGTTAAGATTAGAGATATTTGCTATTATATTCATTTGGAGCCTGGGTCAGTGTACAGTTAAGATTAGTAGATTGTCTAATACAGGGGTTCCAACTTTTTTGTACCCTAGAGCACATTTTAAAATACCGGTATGGCAGCGGGCACCATCTATATTTTCCATAATGGCAAAAATATGCGCAGAAGTAAAAAATGCGTAGAACCTGGATTCCGCCTGTATTTAGACAATTATCTAACTATCCCCACAACTACTCAATTTGGCCGTCTGCGTGCATTGCACTCAAGTTTGCCCGTGTTAACTTGGCACAAAATGTGCAATTAACGAGGTTGATTTACAAGAAAACAACTGCATAAAATTGGTTGCCTAACCACTCGCAATCTAAATCAATGAGATCCGGGTGCTGCCAAGTTAACATGGNCAAGATTTCATTTTGTGGTTGAACAGCGGCGGGCACACAGAAATTGGTCAATGGGCGCCATGGGGCTCATGGGCACAGAGTTGGAAACCCATGGTCTAATAGGATGCCTGACAATGGTAGGTCTGATATCCAGATGATAGTTTCTTAGTACTAACGTAAAAGGTAATTTCCCTTTTTGATGAATCAATGGTTTGATTTCATACACTTATTTTACAGTTTAAAGTGTATTATCAACCTTATTTTGCAACTTTGTCAATTTAGATTTATTTTGTCCAAAAAAATCATGTTTAATTAATCAAATTTTCTTATTTCATTTAAAGAGGTGTGAAAATCTAAGTTTATAAATAATAAAAAAAAGATAATCGGTAACGTCATTTTAAAATGCAAATCAAAGCAAACCCAAGTGTTTCCCTTTGATTTATGCTTAACAATGATGTCATGTTTTTTTTTATATAAACATGAGTATAAAATTGAATTTTCATAAATTTTTAGATGTGATAAGAAAATTTGATGAATTAAACATACTGTACATTTTTTTGGCAAAATAAAACTAAATTGACAAAATTGAAAATGGTACTTTTAAGTTTTTCTTCTTTAATATCTGTTTACCTAAAATGTGGAAAATTAGTTGCATGAATATCTTCTAGGATCTTACATTCATACTTTTTTTAAAATCTAGAGTCAAATATTTTTAATTAATTTGCTAATACAAATCTGTAAAATTTGAAGCTTTTGCCCAAAAATAGTGAAACATAATTACATTTTATAATCAACTAACAGAAAGGCCCCAGCTTTGTCAGGGAGGGGATTTCCATTGGTTCCTATAGATTAAGATTGCCAAATTTGGTCCTGATTGGTCCAAGGGTGAAGGAATTGCCTGTGAAGTGTGAACATAGGGTTAGGGATGTGCTGACCTTGTTGTTATGATAACCAATATTTTGCATTAGGTCCTAGAAAATAAGTATACTAAAATTGGTCCAGGCATTTAAAAATTGCCAGTAGGGGGTGGTCCGTAGGGTCTTGGGGGTGGGGAGACCTGATTTAGTGATAGTCTATATTTTCCACTGGATCTTAGAGAGAAAGTATGCCAAATTTGGTCCAGATATGCGAAGGGTATAGGAATTGCCTATTGGGGGCGGTTCATAGGGTCTGAGGTGTGGGAGACCTGATTTAGTGATTGTTATATTTTCCACTGGGCTTAGAGAGTAAATATGCCAAATTTGGTCCCAATCTGTCAAAGGGTACAGAAATTGCCTATTGGGGGTGGTCCATATGGTCTGGGGGGTGGGGAGGCCTGATTTGGTGATAGTCTATATTTTCCACTGGGTCTCAGAGAGTAAATATGTCAAATTTGGTCCCGATCTGTCAAATGGTATAGGAATTACCTGTGTGGGGTGGGGGGGGCATTGGGTCAGGGGGGTGGGTACCTAATTTAACATTAATTATTTCATATAAAATGGTCCTATAAAACTTATATGTAGAAAAATAATTCAAAAATAACTTATGGAGAAGTGTATATAAAAGCATTGTAAAAATAAAAAAAGGCTAATCTCTAATTTGTTAAACTTCGATGTAAATGTCCCCAATTTAATTTTATATTTGAATTTTAATATTTTTACTTACCAAATATAAACCACCACCAATCGTTGGTCCAATCATAAAACCCAGGCCAATGAAGGTTTCTAAAACTCCCTATAATAATAAAGTTCAAAATGTTATAAATGGCTTATGTCAATAAAAATGTTATTACTAACAAGAAGAATTTTATTATTGAATATTCAGTTTGAAATGATTGAGACAGCATGCATATTAGTAGATAAAATAGGCCAATTCTGAGACAACTGGTATCACCTTTCCATTCTGGGAAATTGTTAATTGATTTGAGGGTTTTTTCAACAATATCCTTTCAGATTTGTTTTAAATAGTTCAGAAGCAAAAAATAAATATACAAACACATCCTTTTCCTGATAATAGGCAACAATGTTTATTTATTTTTCTAACATAATAGTAGAGCAAACAAATATAAAGGGAAATACAATCAATTACTTTTGAAAGAGGGTCTATAATGTTATCTCTGCAACATACTGCCCAAAGGTAAAGGAGTGGTAGTTATCACGTAACGAGTTGGGCCACCAAACTCCCCCCAGGGGTCATAGTGTCTCTGTTATTTTTCTGTGGTCATTGACTATGGGATATTTTTCTAGATATGGAATGACTCCTTACTCATTTCTGTTAGAAATCGACATAGTTATGGCTGAGACGAGTAATTGCAAATGGAAATGGCATCCTTCAGAAGAACCACAAATATAATAGAGTTACGAGTTATAATTATGAATTATAGAAGAAAGGAGAGATCAAGTTTGTAGTTAGTAAGAAGAATGCAGTATTATGAATAGTAAACAAACGAAGAAGTCCTTTTCGGATATTTATTTTTTTAGCGAATTATGAGCTTATTGTCTCCTCAGTTTCGTACCACTTTTATTCTAGACTATTCCATTTTCAAAATAGGGGAGATGCATCAATTGTCTCATCAATTTTAAAACATTTTTATTTCAGACTATTGCATTTTTGAAAGAGGGGAGAAGCATCAATTGTCTTGGTTTCATACTACTTTTATTTTAGACTATTCCATTTCCAAAAGAGAGGAGTAGCATCAATTATTGTCTCCTCGATTTCATACCACTTTTATTCTAGACCAGCCATACTAAAACATTTTTTATCCCCGGGCCACATACATTTGTTTGCAACATCTAGCGGGCCATAAAGCCGTGTATCCACCAAAGCAACATTTGTTGTCAACAAAGTTGTCAACTTTTGTTGAAGGTTTTATAAACATTGTCGATAAAAGTCGAGAATCTTTCCACTGTCTCCACCAAATAACAATGTTTCTAAACTTTAAAAATAGCGAAACATATTTAGTCGACCTCCGACTTCAATATGTGGAATGAGGAAGATGAGATGATTATGGCAGCCGTCATTTCCTGTGGAGACGTGTTTGAAACAAAATTTGAAACATTGTCGACGACATGATTTCTATTGATGTACCGCTTCATGAGCGAAACTGAAACTTTTGTCGGCGACTTCATTTCCCGACTCGAAAAGTCGGCGACTTTTCGAATTTTCTGAAACTTTTTCATCAACATTTGTCGGCGACCAAGTCGACGACACAAGTTGCTTTGGTGGATATACGGCTTAACATTATAAATCAACAGTCGACAACCAGTTGGTGTCACATGAAAAAAGCTCTTCTAAAAAAACACTTACAAAAAATAGCCTGTGCAAGCGCAGAATTATGAACTTCGCATGCGCGCATATACACTCTACTTAAGTTCAAAATTAATTTTTACCTTATAGCGCACAAATCAACTGTATTTTAAAAAACTGATCATGGAGGGGCATAGTTTCATCATCCTAATATAACCCACACGAACGCTATCACGTTAGTTTGTGAGAACCTAAGTGTCGTCCATGTCTGCTTAACCGTCATTCAATTGTTGCTGCTAATTTCAAGATTTTAAAAAATTAAATTCATGACTGCATTTCAGGCCGCATGTAAAAGCTTAGCAGGCCACATACGGCCCGTGGGACGCAGGTTGAGTATGGCTGTTCTAGACTATTCCATTTTCATAAGAGGGGAGAAGCATCAATTGACTCCTTGGTTTCGTACCAGTTTTATTCTAGACTCTTCCATTTTTGTAAGAAGGGAGAAACATCAATTATTGTCTCCTCGGTTTCATAACACTTTTATTCTAGACTATTTCATTTTGGAAAGAGGGGAGCAGCCATCATTATCTCCTCGGTTTCATACCACTTTTATTCTAGACTATCATCAATTGTCTCCTCAGTTCATACCACTTTTATTCTAGACTATTCCATTTTTGAAATAGGGGAGAAGCATCAATTGCACCTCAATTTCAAAACATTTTTATTATAGACTATTCCATTTTTGAAGGAGGGGAGAAGCAGCAATTGTCTCCTCGATTTCATACCACTTTTATTCTAGACTATTCCATGTTCAAAAGAGGGGAGTAACATCAAATGTCTCCTCGATTTTATACCACTTTTATTCTAGACTATTCCATTTTGTATGAGGGAGAAGCATCAATTGTCCACACAGTTTCACACCCCTTTTATTCTAGACTATTCCATTTTCACAAGAGAGGAAAATCATCTTATTGTCTCCTCAATTTTATACCAGTTTATTCCAGACAATTCTATTTCAAAAGAAGGGAGAAGCAACAATTTAAGTTTTCATGATCTACTTCAAGCATCAATTTCAACAAATAGAATAAATTCAAATGTTTATTGTTTGTGTGTGATTTTAATAAAGAATTAAATAACACATGTTTTTTTTTCCCTTATTATATGTTATAAAATTTTGGGGCTCATAATTTGCATTAGTTAAGGTTCAACATTTTAAAACTCGTCATAGTTATTTTAAAAAATAAAACTCAACATTTGGCATCCATATTTGTTAAGATTGAGGGCAATATTTTGAGAATTAAATAAGTATTTAATTAATGAGGTCAAGACAGTTTAATTCTCTAGCTATCTTGGAGTATACTTACTATTGTAGTAGCAACAGCATCAGGAAACTTACATGTAACAATAGCAAAGGAGGCGGTCATGTAAGCGGCAGTACCCATTGCTGAAGCGATACGAACCACAAAACACAAAAAGATAAATACAAAACCATCAGGGGTATCATCCAAAAACCTGTAGAAATATGTGATCTTAATTAGTTCTGGACTATTTATAAAATAGTTAGGCTAAATTACAAAAATATTTCTAATCAGATTTATAATTTTGACTTCATTTAGTTGAATAGTGAACTGTATATTACAAAGAAATTTTGATTTGTATTCACACCAAAAAAAAAAAGAAAAAAGAAAAAAATTGAGAAAAAAAGAAAAGGAAGAAAAAATAAGAGTAGAGAAAGGAAAGACTAAAGAGAGAGAGAGGGAAAAGTGGAAAAATAGAGCAAGATCGAAAAAAAAAAAGGAGTAAGTTGGATGAAAGAAAAAGAAAGATTAAGAATGTGACAAAGAGCAAGTAAGTCTAAATAAGATAATATTAGTGTGCAATATAGAGTATTATAGGCAGTTGAGACAATGTATCAAAGAGCATGAATAGGCTCTATGTTAGAATAAAAAAGAAAAAATGCATGAGACAGTTTAAGAAAAAGTGTGAACATGATACAGTGCAAGATAACTAATAGTACCAGATTACATCCAAGACAAACCATATGCAAACAATAAAAATGTTTTCAAGACAGATCATGTGTAAAACAATATGTACAAAAGATCATGTACATACATGTGCAAGAGAGCATATAAAAGAAAGCATATAAAAGGAGAATATACAAGAAAGCATGTGGAAGACAACATGTATAACATAATATCAGCTAGGTTGAGTAGGCTGTTTTTAGGAAGAAAGTATGTTATGAGAGTAAGATTATGAGAGAGTGAAGGTAAGCGAAATCGAACATGAAAGAGTAAGACAGCTAACACACAAAATAATAAGAGAGCATAAAAAGGAGGGCAAAATACAGAAAGGAAGAGATTACCCAGATAAATGTAAATGGAGCCCATGTGGGAGAAATCTGACAGAGAGCATTTGACAAAGAAATTGCACATACACATAATAAAGTGTGTACTCCAGGAAATTGGAGGCAGGGTAATTGTCAAGTTGGAATATATAAGGTTTAAAATGTATATTTTAAGATATTGAGCATGAGCAATCTTAAACTGTATGCAAATAAAACTGTTATAATATTATATGTATAAATAGTAATACTGAAATAAATTTTCTTTGTTAAAAAGAAAAGATTGCAACAGGTCAATGTGCAAGAGAGTATGATAAAGATATCAAGAGAGGAAGAGCAATAAGAGAACACAAGACAGTGTAAGAAAAGAGCAAGAGTGACAAAGATAATTTATTAGAGTGTACTTAGGAGAGAAGATTCAAGTGATTGTATTATGAATGCAAATGAGCAAATAATAATTTCTGATAGATACCCTACTAAGTGTATAAAAAGAGTGCATATATGATATTGCTCGAAAAAGTATGTGTGGGATAGAACATACATGAAAGAGTAACATAAGAAAATGCATTAGAGGAAATAAGAGAAAAATTTTGAGTGAAAAGCCACCACAAGAGCACATATAAAAAAGCACTTAAGCATGAATGAGCATCATGAAGTTAAAGTAATAAAATATTAGAGAAAGTAAAAGAAGGCCTAAAGGTAGCAATAAATTGAAAAAAAAGTAAGAGACATGAAAAAATGTAAGAAATGAGAGCTAAGGCATAACAATAAATATCATCACTCTTGCCTCTTTACAGTATCTAGCCTATCTATTCATCCACCCATCCATCAAAAAACCCAAACAGCCATTCATCCAACCACCCAGCCAATCACCTAACAAACTCAGTCATTCACCCAACTACCCATCCATCCACCTTACCACCCATCCATCCCCCAGTCATCCAGCTGACCACCCAGTTAATCACCTGACCACCCATCTGACCACTCAGCCATCCACCTGACCACCCGGCCATCTACCCGACCACCCAGCATCTATTTGACCACCCAACCAGCTATCCATCAACGATCAACCACCCAGTATGACGACCGCCCAGACATTGACCTGACCAAACAGGCACCACCCGACAACACAACAATCCACTTGACCACCCAGCCATTTGACTGACCACCCAGCCATCCACCTGACTACCCAGCCATCCACCTGACTACCCAGCCATTGACCAAGCCATCCATCTGACCACATATCATTTCACTTGACTGCCAAGCCATCCAAATGACCACCCAAACATCATGCCGACCACCCAGCCATCCACAAAACCATTCAGCTATCACCAGCCATCCATCTTTCTATATATCTATATGTCTGTCTATCAATCTACCTACCTATCTCTTTATTATCTCTAATGGTCTAATTGCATATGTTTATAAAAACAACAATAAATCACTAGCAGGAAAGAGTCGGATCTAGAACTTAAGGCTACAAAATATAACAACATAGTTTAAAATACTATTGATTAATTTTATCATACCCAAATAATATATTTGTGACTCCAGTTACTATAATGCCTGCGTTAAATAAGAATTTAGCTCCAATTCTATTGAACTGAAAAGATAAAAGAAAGAAAAATAAACAAAGTATATTAATAATAAAAATAAAAAAAATCACAGAAATTAAAATAAACAACTAGCCTATAAACTGCTGCAGGTGTGGCTAAATTATTAAGCCTGAGCATCTAGTTAATAACCAAATCCACAAAAAATTGATCAAAGAGGCTCTATCCCATAACAATAATAATGGTAATAATAATAATAATAATTATACACAATAATATAACAATAGCATTAATAATAATGAGGAGAAAGGTAATGTAGATTAGGCTAGATGATAATGAGAAAAAAAAAGAATAAGATGTGGATAAAAATTAACGATAAGGATATAAAAATAAAGATTAGGACAATATTTTTTTTTAAAACTTTTGTAAAAAATTAGGATATGTTTTAGTACAAAACAAACTTTTCCCACAAGTTGAAATTATAAATTTTACTTGATGTTAGTAAAGTCTGTTGAGAGTTGAAATAAAATGTAAATGGGTCCTAGCTAAATCTAAAAATACTGTACATGTGTATGAAACAGATTAAATATTGACTATATATTGTCTTTTAACTTATGAAATTCCAAGTATTAAGTTATACATGTTATCTCTGGCGTCTGTAGGATTTTACTTAAATCTTCCTAATGCTAACTAATCTTCTCTCCTTCTCCCTTTTGTCCAGATTATATATTTTCCAGTATTAAAAAAATGAACTAGCTTAGGCCTACTGTGTAATAAAAAACCTGTTAAAAATGTATAATGATGATAATAATAATAATAGACTAATAATAATAATAATAATACAATGGAACTACTACTGCTTCTACTACTACTACTACTACTAATAATAATAATAGGGCAAATACATAATGTACCGGTACAGTCTACTGTATGTTTCTTCTCAAGGTCATTAATCTAAGCGGGAAAATGTCGTCTGCTTGTATAAAACCAAAGTTCTTGTTACTGTATATAAAACACTACGACTGAATCTCAGACCTACCATTGTCATGCAGCAAATAAGACGATCTACTAAACGTAACCGTACACTGCAGCACTGACCCTAGAATTAGGATTAACATGAATATAATAGCAAATTAAAGGATCTCTAATCTTAAACGCACACTGACTTTAACTCCAACTTAAATATTAAAGCTTAAATAAATAAAATAACAGCAAATCTGATGTCGGCTTGCATTCTATATGAAAGCCGACCTCTGAATGCTCTGATTGGCTGTTTTTTTGGGCTGATGACAATGGTAAGTCTGAGATCCTGACTCTATACTGCAGATGAAAAAAAAAAGTCAAGGAAAATTGCTTTTTATATACTATAATAGGATAATGGTTACACCTATTTAAAATTACAGGCAAGAAAAACTTCAATTAATTTTGAAACGAACCCCCAGAATATTACTTACTGCCTTTTTTTTTTCAAGATATTGATGCCTATTATTCCCCAAAACCTAGATAAAATATTGTTTTACATTTTTTTCTCATTTTTTACTCTGTAGAGTGCTTTGAGCCTGACCTATGTACCCCCCCCCCTGCCCATGATATCATTTAAAAAAATATCGGACATTTAAGTAACAAACAGCTCAGTTTTTTTAATATTTTTGGCTCATCCCCTTGTACAACTGTAGATTTTTTAACTATTTAGGGTCACCTTGATCTGAATCAAATGACATATTGTGCACTAGGTGTAAACAAAAATAATATCCTTCCATCTAGGGCCCACTAGGACTTGTGCACTACCCATTTTTGAAAATTAATCCCTTAATCTAAGGCCACAGGAACACCAGGTACTCATTAAGTCCAAAAGAATTAAAATAAATTAGAAATAATTTATGAATTTAACATGCAAAATGTAAGTGGGGGAGGCCAATGGTGGGTTCTTTGTATAATTAAATATTGGCCACTTTTATGATGTATGATGTACTGTAACTAATATGAACTTATTTTGTGTGACAATGAGATTAATTTAATGAAAGGGTTGGAGGCTAATAACCCAGATAGGACATAAATAGTCGCTTAACAGGGTACCAGAAGTTACCTAACAGGAACCAGAAGTCACCTAATATGAACCAGAAACCATCTAACATGAACCAGAAGTTACCTAAAAGGAAACAGAAGTAACCTAACAGGAACCAGAAGTCACCTGGCAGGTACCAGAAGTCACCTAACAGGTACCAGAAGTCACCTAACATGAATCAGAAGTTACCTAAAAGGAACCAGAAGTAACCTAACAGGAACCAGAAGTCACCTGACAGGTACCAGAAGTTACCTAACAGGTACCAGAAGTCACTAACGGGAACAAGAAGCACCTAACATGAACGATAAGTATCCCAACAGGAACCAATGCATCTAACAGGAACCAGAAGTCCCCTAACAAGAAACAGAAGTTCTCTAACAGCAACCAGAAGCACCTAACTGGAACCAAAATTCATCTAACAGTAACCAGAAGTCATGCAACAGGAACCAGAAGACACCTGACAGGAACGAGAAGTGTTGTCAGCATATCATGTATAGAAAGAAAAAAAACCTCATTTGCATTTAATAAACAGGAAGTGGTCTAAATAGGAAATCAAAGTAGTCTAACAGGAAGCAGAAATAGTCTAACAGGTGGAGGAAGTGACCTTTGACCCGGAACAGGAAGATTCACCATCTTGAAAATGGTGGCATCGTATTATGCCACCCATACTTTAAGAAGCAGAACATCCGAACAATAAGAGGTTTAAACAGGAACCAGAAATTATTATTTAAAATGAACTGTAAGTGATCTAACAAACAGAGGAAGTTATCTTGGACCCAGAACAGGAATGGCCACCATCTTGAAATGAGATGTGCTCATACCACATATGGGAATATAAACATCTCTTCTACCTTTAAGAGACCAAGGAACTAAAAATGCTCCCATTTTGAAAAGAACTGGATGAAGCTAAAAACGGTATTTCCCTTCTATTATCTAAGGACAGAACTAAATGTTCCTACTTTCTATTTTTTTATATGACTCCTATTAGCTGCAAAATTTCAAGAGCCATATGTCAAACAAAAATAAGACATAATATTATTGTATAGAATAATTATTTATATTTACTGATCCAATATGGATGGTCTAGGATAAATTTGCATTTTTTGGGCCTCAGGCCTTAAAAGTTAACTTAAAAACTTATGAGATAGAAATGCCAACTTGATGACATATCAATCTTCTCATTCTTTTCTTCGAAATATGGTGAATTTTAGATTTGTTATCACCAAATTGATGACATCATAACTCACAAACTAAAAGTAAAATCAACAAAAGACAAACACCATCATAATACACTTCACTAGATCTTTAAATGACACCTTACATGACATTATAACACCTACAGTTTACAATCAATCATTCAAAATTGGCACCAAACACACACACTTATGAGTAAATAGTGACTTTCTATGTATCCAAGATAATCTGCCCCTTTGTGCCGAATGATGTGATTATGTCAGCTTCCCTTTGGGGTCTTAAATGGTGGCTCATTTGAACTAAAAAAATAGAAAAAGTGGAATAGGTGTCACAAGACTAAATGTTGCAATCTGTTTGGAGGGTGGCTTTCTTTATTGTTTGAGTCGGCCTTTTATATCTACTTATCTACTGTATATATTATTATTTCCATCACAAACAAAATAATATCTAGAACACAGTTCAAGTGGTCCATCTGTCTAGGGCTAGGCAGTTGCTACTAGAGCCAGTGCATATAAAGGAGGTCATGTGTTTGATCAACAGCAGCCCCGGTGGTAAAAAATGGCAAATTTTATTTCTCCATTAAATGCACTAGGGAAATTTTCTCTTTCATTATTAAATGATCATTGTACAAGTTCAAATGGATTTATAGTCTGATTTTTAAAGGTTGCACATTAATGGATCACGGATTGTTCGAGATTGTACAAGCAAGAAAGGAAAATTGTTATAATTTCACTTTCAAATACTATGTATACATTTGTAAATAAATAAATTGTTTCACCTTTCAGGGGAAACATATTTTTAAAAAAAAAAATAATAATAAATATCTAGACAACACAAAAACACCAACCCTTGCCTAAGAAATATAGTTTCCAGCTTTAATCTCCAGAACAGTGATAATCTACATAGAAAATCCTGATGTTACATGGCAAAACAGAGGGCGCTAATTTTCTTCATGGGTTTAGCTAGGCAAGATGTTCTACATGGGTTATCTTATGGTACATGGCAAAAAAGAGAATGTTCTGTGTAAGTTTAGTTAGGGTGCAGATCTTTTGCACGGGTTTAGCTAGTATTAATAAAGTTTCTCCCAAAATATACATCTTGAACACGAGCCAAACATTATAATAAATGGACTATTTTTTCTTGTATAGACATTAGTAAATAAAATGAAATTACAACTTATATCAAATGATTTAAAAAGCAACGATTTTTCCTTTTGCTAAACATATAATACTTACATAACGTCCATAAATAGGTGACATGATGAAATTAGTGATTTCGTACACACCCATAATAGTTCCATAAATAGCAGGGCTGGCACCTTTAGCCATAGCCTGAAATATTAAATAAATACATTAAAATAGTATTACCCAAATATGCACTTTATAATGGTAAACAAAAATGAACACAGAAAGAGGACAATAGAATGATTAGTGTTTAACTTTTTTGTGTGTGTTATATTTTGGAATGGGTGTGAGAGGATGTGTAAAAGGGTATGCCAAACATATACTGTAGATAAATAATAAAATTATGCTGGTCTTTCAACACAAGCCATGCCACTTTATTGTTAATACTCAGCAGTGGCGCACCCAAGGGGGGGGGGGATTCACGGGCTTGAGCCCCCACCCCCAAAAAAAAAAAAATATATATTTTTTTTTTTGATGACAAGGGGGGGGGGAGCACGTGCTCCTGTGCCCCCTCTGAATGTACAGTATATACACTATATACTTATATATATACCGTATATATATATATATATATATATATATACACACACACATATATAATAATTTTATTTTGAGCCCCCCCCCCCAAGCCAATTATCTGGGTGCGCCACTGACACTCAGTTATATAAAACTTCATGAATGTATTTAGATGCAAGCTAGAGAAGCGTAGATACAAGCTGATACACATATACAGGCTGTGTGTAAATAAGTTGGCTCTACCATTCATTCTTCAGTGATCAGTTGCCATGGTTTTGGTCTAACCCCCTCCCCTTTTATGAGTATGCACAGTTGGAAGTGATTATGATAATTTGTGTAAAGAAAATATAGTTGAAATATTAGAACACAATATGTCAGGCTATATTGTAATTATTTCAATAAGGAAAGTACGAAAATAACATTTTATATTGGGGTGACAAATTTCAACAGGAAAATAATTTACAAAACTATGAAATTTTTGGCCACATGGTATAAAGTGAATTTCCCACATACATGCACACATAGGCTACAAACATAATTTATGCATACAAACATACAAGATATTACAAATCAAAGATCAAAATTTAACTTCGAAAAAATTTTTTGAATGAGATATATCATTTCTTTTAAATTTTGAGGTGCTGAGTTCAAATCTGACCTTAAATTTTTTTGTGGCACCCACAGATTTTTTAATAACTAGGCATAACGTTTCTTTGATTAGAAAATCAT
>PXIH01S0012105.1:11034-23429 GCA_003024985.2 Euperipatoides rowelli | reverse complement strand
GGGGGGGGGGGCGCCCTTGCTTGGTGGGGCGCTCTTGGTCGGCATTCTACGGTAATTAAACATTTTAAAAATTATATAGCAATGTTTTTCTATTAACTTTCAAGTTGTATACAGTATATGAAAAAAAACTAATTTAATATTTTAATATAATAATACCTGGTGGTACATCGTTCTTTACAGAGGTTTTTATTTTGCTTCCATAATATATTACCTATTGAAGTTGATATTTACTGTAGGCCTATATCAAATATTTTTGCGGGATGTTTGTTTTTATCTCTAAATAATCTAACATCTTTTTGTGTTTGTCATGTCAAAAGAAAATACAAGCTTTTGTATGAATTTCAGTCTTTATCCTAAAACAAATTATATCGTTATTAATTCACTGCTGTAAACTGAGGCTGAACTTAAACCTTTTATTTGTTCATTTACAGGCCTATTATGCTATAGGCCTGCCAATAAAAATAATATGGTAAAGTTTATCTAAAATTTAATCTTATCCTTTTTAATTGCTATGTCAGAATTTTTTTTTTTTCCCCAGTACAAATATTTTTTATTTTTAAAATAAAAATATAGCCCTAAAAAACTATCTTGTCTTCTTGTAGTCTGCTGAGGGAAAAATATAATGTAGCAATTAGCATTAATTTATAAATATTCCCAATTTTATAATAAGTAGTTTAAGAGGCCTACCTAAATTCTATAAGAAAATGTAAAAAAAAAAAAAATCAAATTTTGTGGAGAATAAAAAAAAAAGTAACAAATTAATCTCAAATATAGTACATTTTTTATGGAGCAGTTGTAAGTGGCCCTGGTATTGCACTTCATTGGTGTATAGTAGGTCAACCCCACGCCCACCCACTGCCTAGCCCTACAAATACCAACGCCTCCTATGACAAATACACACAAACATACACTGTAAAGTCACTAATCAGGAAATTTTTACAATTACAGTATTATCTTTTTCCTTCTTTAGGCCTTTATTCTTGAAAGTATGGCCATATTTTTTTTAAATCTTAAATTTTAAAGGATATTATTCTTGCTTTTGTATAAACTTGACAGAAATGCAAATTAATTTATTCAGACTATCGATTCATTTCTTTGTTCACATTTGAAATTGAATTGTCTGTAATGAGTGTTTTCATCACTAATGTCATTATTTTATTCTGTTGTATTCTATATACGGTACTTTTAAACTTTGAAGGATTAAACTTTATCAAATCTAGTTTGATTTTTGTTTTTACAGTTTAATCAATAACTGCTTTAAATTATTAAGCATTGATGCTTGGCTGTAGAATTAATATAAGCCCTACCCTGATTTTTTTTTTTAAAAAAATACCTATATACCGGTACACTGTACATTAAACAAACAATTTTACAGTCTATTAGTCATGTCTTGTAAGAAATACAATGAAAATTTGCTTTAATACAATAAAAATCAGACTATAGACATAGGACTGAGGGGTACAGAGGTCATAGGGGGATTCCAAAAGCCAAGTATAGGAGAGAAA
Source organism: Euperipatoides rowelli (assembly GCA_003024985.2). NCBI lineage: Eukaryota > Metazoa > Onychophora > Udeonychophora > Euonychophora > Peripatopsidae > Euperipatoides > Euperipatoides rowelli. Next base: position 21,924 of record PXIH01S0012105.1, on the reverse strand, counting down.
AGGAGGCTTGGGTCTCATATGATGAGTGGCCTGTTAAATCGTATATAAACAGTATATGCAAAACACATTGTGTTTTGTAATTGTAAAGAAATGTAATTATATATGTAAAATAATAGAAGTCATAGTATCATGTATAAAATTAATGTTGTTTATAGAAACTGTAAAATAGAGAATTTGTCATGATTGTCATATTTATTTTTCTTAATAATCATGTAAATTGCGACTAAAATTAGTGGGAAGAAAGATAAAGTATTTTGTACTTTTATATAAAATTAGATAATAGGCCATAATTTTATGTTTTATTGCAAATGAGAAATGTCATCATTTTATTTTTCTGAAGATATTTAAAAAAAAGTGTAGCCTAAATAAATATGTATTTCTAATCAAATATTTTTTTATGTAACAAGGCCACAGGGTTTTATTTTATGTTATATTTGCAATTTAGTTAGTTAAAAAGTTGTTATAAGTGAGCAGAAAACAGCAAGTCTAGGATTTTACGTGTTTGTAGCAGCCAATTAGAAGTGAGAGAGGGTGAAAAGTGTGAAAAGACATTCAAAAAGCAATTAAGATTAGAGTTTTATCAATTACCAAGCAGTGTTGTTTTGGAGAAAGCCAGGGACAGTTGGCGTGTTATGATAGAGGAGAAATCGAGGTGCAATAAGCAGAACAGTAACAGAATAAAAGTCACAGGCTTTATTCAAGTATAATAAATAAATAATAGAGAACATCTAACATTAAGTGCGAAAGGAATATTTTAATTTTAGTCATAAAAAGAATTAATGGTCGCAGTATTCCAGCCAAGACACACAGTAGCATTCATCAAGCTGATTTGATCCAGTATAGTAGTAGTATCTGCGTAACTATCCAAGTTTCCCAGTAGTTATTTTCGTCACGGATTTGGAAGCAAAAGTGCCAACCGTTCAGTCTTTCATAAGTTGCAGTAGTGGAAGCTCCAGATTTATTTTAGTTCCAGTAGGGCGACAGCTCAAGTTTATTTAAAGTTTTTCCGAGGGCTGATGAGACCAGAGGCACCATTCTAGCACGAAGTAGTGAATATGCACGGAAAGGAGATGCCAAATTATTGTGACAAGAACCATCCATCAACAGAAAGAAGCATCGAAAGGTATCTTACGAATGTCGAAAGTTATAGTAAACTGTGCCCGGAGTATAATTGAACTGTCAAGTATACTGACTACAACAGCGTTCAAACATTGTAACCACGAAAGAAAAAAATCCAACCAGTTTGAATGAATGAATAGGTTGGCCAACAACGAGTGAGGGGTAAGATGTTTTTTTTTTTTTTTCTATTTTGTCATTATAAGTGTATGAGATCAGTGTGAGTGGCGAGTGGTTTTAAGACAGAGCAGGTTAGGAATATTGTAATTTTTTATGTAATTATATTTTTTACTTAGTTTCTGGGGAGCAGATAAATTGTGAATGACGAATTGTCTTAGTTTTGTATTTTTGTAGTCACAATCGTCTAAGTTTCTAATGTTTTTGTGTGTTTGTAAAGAAATCAAGCGTGAAGCTGACAGGGACAATAAAAGCCTGTTATCTAAACACACGAGTCTAGTTTGTATTCCTAATATATGTTAGCCCTCTTTTGTATGTGTATTTCATCCTGTGAATTGCAGGGCAATAGTGTGATCCGCTGCAACTACCCTGAGGGCTTCTAAGATTCTTTTTGCGGAGCTAGTGAGTGGGGCAGGGGTTTCGTATGAACATAGCTTAGAATTTGTTGGTGGCACCCTAATACAAATACAGGTATAATTTTTTTTTTTCTGTTGCGAGTCTTAGAGTGGCCTACATCACTTATGCTCACATCCAATTTTTCCTACAAATACTGAGAGGCCCAGCGTTCTTTCTGACTTGCTTCAGGGGCCATGGGCACCGTCATAAGATTCAAAATTTAAAATGCTTCCAGCATTGCAGCCATGGAGAGTATTCCATACTATATTTTCCTTGGTAAACTGCTGGCCTGCTTTCATTTTCTTGGCACCTGCTTAAAAATATCCTCGAGGATACCCTGGGTTAGTCTAGCTTTTAAACTGGGACAAGGATGTAAATAAAAATAGAATTCAATAAATGTTATAGGTAATTAATGGAGCAGAAATTAAAGTAAGAAAAATCTGCTGGATTAAAAGTAAACAAAAACATTACAGGATTAAAACATTAAATGTCAATACTAAGCATAAAAAAAAAATTACCCCATCCGAATTGTCCCTCCCATGGATCATGGGGTAGCGGGGTGGATCGTCAACCCCTGTATACATAATTATATTAAATTTGGTTTTGATTGGAATCAAAGCTTATCCATTTTTCTATTCAAAATTAAATATTAAATATGTTGATACATTGATTAAAATATATAAATAGATAAATGGTGTATTGAAAAACTATAGGAAAAACATGCTTCCTCAAAAATGTGCAAAATTTTTGATTTTCGTGAGTCTAAATTAGTGCTATCATCTGTGTTTATAAATAAATATTTATATCTTAGGAATGAGATAAACATACTTTTGTACAAAGTTCAGTAGTAGTATTAAGATTAAATTTGCAAAAATTGAAGTACAGTAAATCTAACTAAAAGAAAAATGAATAAATCAAATTAACACGTTTTTGTATTTTTTTAAAAAAAAAAAGACTCCTAATAAATTATTTTGTCACCACATTTTTATCTGATAAGCCATACTAATTATGTTTTGGATATTACCTTAGAAGTATATCTATTGAAGATAACGCACTAAAAAATTAGAAAGTTAAATTAAAAATCGGAGTAGTACCATTTTTACTAAACCCTAAAAAATGCCAGGCCACAGAGTTTTTATACTTAAAAATGACCACTCATGAAATATATTTAAATTTCCTTCCTGCTAAGTTATATATTTTAAAATCATTGTAGGTAGTACTGGAATATTTTAGAATTTTTTAATAATGTTCAATGTTGTTCTTGTTCAAAAAAATAAACAATGTTCAAATTATTAAACCCACGTCTGGTCTTACTCATATTCTTCACGACAATGATCATCACCTTCGCTTCATTCTTAGATACTACTTGCCCTGTATGGAGGATTTGGCTTATAAGTTAAAATTTTAATAAATTAATTAAAAAGAACAAGCAAAACCAGTACTTTTGTGTTAATCTATAAAAATATTTTGACCGATTCAATATGGAAGTCACACGAGTCTCAGCTCACTCTTGATTGGCAATTTGGATTATGGCCGTTTTCAACTGACAAGTGTATTGGATGCAAATTTTGCAATGGTGCTAGAATTTCAATCCTTATTTTGAATAGGAAAAGGCAAGTTCTGATACATTTCTTACATATATTCATATGTATTTCCATCCCGTAAATCCATCACTAACTCATTTTTGGCTAAAAGTGGATAAGGCGAGTTTTGATATGTGACACCTAACTTTTTTGTCTCTCCAGTGGTGAAAATGACTTCCAATAGCTGGGACCCCGTAGTTGACCAAATTTATGTTATACTTTCTGTTTGTTTCTTTTTTGGTTCAGGCTTTATGTCATTTGCTGTTATTAAATGACTAATACATTTAACTCTGACAGACAGAAGCAACTCTTTTCTTTATTTTGAGTAAGACCTGATGTGTTTTATGCAATAAAAAATATTTTTAGGTCTTCTCTATTTTGCTCAAGTATTTCATTTTCAACTATTGTCGTCTAAATAGACAACACAACTTTAATTAATCTTCATGTCCTAGGACATCCTGCATAACACAAATGAATGTACAGTATATGGCGTGTTACATATTCCAAATGGCATTCTTAAAAATTCATATTTACTATTGTGTGTATGAATTGAGTTTTGTGGATGTACGTTGGATTAATTTTTATATTAAAATAACTGGACCTTGCATCCATTACTGACAAAAATGGTTTATTTGCTAAAAAGGCTAGAGTCATCTACAGTATTCTAGGCAGAGGATATGATTTTTTAATTGTTATATCATTTAGCTTCCTGTAGTCTATACAAAAGCAGTATTTTTTTTTATTACCACTACCGTACTATCTTATTTTTCTATGAATAGCTTACTATGGATGAGGATAAGCACTGGAACTTTTACAAGTTATTTTGTTTTCTAGTATTAGGCCTGATATTTATCAGTCTCACATGTTCAAGATATGGATATAATTGAGTGTTGGTTTCACCAGGTTTTGGGCTATAAATAGGTCTGTAAATTGAGATAATATATTTGAAAAACATTTTGGTACAATTTTTAATAAATTATTTTTTGTTACACAAGGTGGTGTTTTTACCTCACTTGGATACACAGTAAATGTTTTAATGAATCTATATCCTTCTGTCTAAAATCTGTCTTTGTTTTTAAGTATATCTTGTCAATAGCTATGAGTTTTTTTAGTATGTCGGTTGGTTGTTTTTTTTATCTTGTTTTTTTTTTATTATTTTGCATATAAATTTAAAAACTTTATTTTTAATTAAAGTGGTACTAATTATGTTTTTACTACAGAAGTATGATATTAAATTGAATGCATGAATAAAATTTATACCTAAAATCTATATTAAAAATTTTTGATAATACAATTTTCATATTTTTGACTAATAAGTTACTTCAAATATACTGTTTGCTTTTAATTTTGCACTCCATTATTTTCATTCCATAATTAAAATGTTTTTGCTAATAAGATTAAGTTGTTCCCAACAATTGTTAGGCCTGAACCTGTATCGAGTAATCCTATTTCAAAAATATTATTTACTGTAATTTGATTTTTAATGCATGATGGTATTTATATAATTTTGAAAATTATTTATTTTTTGAGAAAACAATTTTGACCTGAAATTCTGAATAGTATTGGTCACATGTTGATCTTTCATATGGCCCCTTATACTGTATTTTTAAAGTTTTTATTTTTGTTTTTGTTGGTTCAAATATTTTGCTTTCTGCTTTTAATTTAGAATTGGATTTGATTTTTGATGTTTTTCTTAAAACAATTTTCTCATGCCCTTGTTTATTACAAAAATCACAAAATATATTTTTTTTTCATTTGTGTTTATTTTTTAATTCTAATGTGATTCTTTGTGGTTCCCCTTTTACAATAATTGCAAAATGTTGTTTGATAAATTATTACTATTTTTATCAAACAATTTTGTATTGTATAACATTTTTTATTACAAAAACTCAAAACAATTTAAATTTTGGTATATTACTTCAACTTGGTTGTGTTATTGACACTGGTGTTTTTGATGCTATATATAAATGTATGCTAGTTTTAATTTTGCAAAATTTTATTTTGATTTATTGCTGCTGGTTGTTATATGGTTATTATTTTTGATTATATCTGATTTAAACTCTTATTGTTTGTGGTGGATTTCTTAAAAATATTTTGGTATGCGTCATTTAGATGACATTGTCAGATTAATAATTCCTTTTCTGGATTTTGAAATTTAATTTTTTAAATAATTATAGGTATTCTTTGATAAACTGCATTGTATTTTATTTATTTTTTGATATACTAGGACTTTTCCACTGGAATCATCTATAATAAAAGTTTTTTTCAGAATAATATAGTGAATGAATATTTCTATTGAATAACAGAATTTAATGTGTTCATTAAACCAGTCTAATGCTATTCCTTTTAGGTCACAACATAAATTTTTTTTGGTTCTGTTCCAATTTATATTATCGTAAAATGCCGAGCAAGGGCGCATGCGTTCTTATCATTCGTTTGGGGGGAAATAGGGGGGGGGGGCACTCTTGTTCGGCTCCATGCTAAGAAACCATAGATTTACCACAATGCATTGCAAAATGGACATGGCGCTCTTGCTTGGATACACTTTGAATTCTTTAAAAATATTGTTTTTCAAAACGGCGCCCTTGCTTGGACATGCTTCCCAAAACTTTAGGAAAATGGCTGGTACACACTAAAACATGATGTCACACATCAATTAAAGGTTGTGCCAAGTAAGAGGGCCATGTAAATTAAAACTTTTACTTTTTAATTTACAGGCCTCTTTCGTTCTGCTTATGAGGATTCAACGTTATTCATAGANGCTANAATATATGAGATNATGTAAAACACATAAAATTACGTCACAGCATAATAATGTTAGCTGGTGACATGAAATTTTTTACATGGCGTTCTTGTATGGATACCCTGTCCTGAACCTTAAAAGAGGTAAAAGGAAGCAAAAATCTAAGGGGGCACTCTTGCTTGGATACCCCTTGGATTGATAAAAAAGTCAAAATGCAGTGATGGCGCTCTTGTTCAGCAATGGCGCTATTTACCTATGTTTTAACAAGAAATAGGAAGGCGCCCTTGCTTGGTGGGGCGCTCTTGGTCGGCATTCTACGGTATATTTACCGTATATAAGTTACAAAATTTTCTTACCATTCACTAAAATTATGAGTATGGGTGTCTGAAAATTTTTTAGGTTGTAATATTCTAAGTACTTGTTTTTTTAAAAATGTTATATTAGCCTACAGTACTATCTATAAAATCTTTCTAATTCTGTTTCTATATTTTTGAATTTTTTGTTTCATATGATTTATTTTTACTTGATTTTATTCTATCGTATTTTTTCTTTATTTTTCTTTTAATAGATTTGCTTGAACAATTTGCTATCTGACAATTCATCATTAAAATTTCCCTACTTTATGTTGGTATTAATTTATAAACCACCTTTATTTATTGTATTGGACATGTACGAATATTAACTTCAAGAAACCATATCATTTACCTGAGGACCATTCTCTTTTATGTTCTTTAATATGTTTTTCTTTTACTCCATTTGCTGACACTCTGAAAAAGAACATTATACTCTAACAATATATTAAAAAAATTTCAGAAAGTTGATTTTTCATCGCTGATAAACCTGTTTTTTAGTCATTGTCTGATATTTTTAATTTTGATTAAAAAAGTTTCATCGGAAAATTTACCAGCCATTTATCTTGATATGTCAATAAATTTCTACTCAATAGCATACTTTTTATAAGTACAATGATCCTGGCGTTTAAAAAATTATTTGATCATTGTATAACCAGTTTAGAGGTCACCCTAAATGCTCCTACTTTTGTGCATTTTGCAAGACAGTGACCTTGGCCTTGAGCATTAAAAAATGTTCATGTCCAAAGGGCAAATATACTGTGTACTCACTGTATTATATATATAGTATAGACCTATATTCCAGCTTACAGAATGGTTGATTGAACTTAAGCTACTTGAAGGTGATATATTTTTATCCCTTTTGCATACATTGTATACACATCTGTCTATTTTATGATCTGCAATCAAGTAGACCTAAAATATTTGTATAATGTATTTCATTGATTCCATACACTCTAAGCACAGTTAGTCAAAGAATTAAATCAGTATTTTGAGATACAGTATATTGAAAACATCTATAGGTGAATAGCTTGCAAGCATAACTTAACAAAAAATAAATTTGGGATTAAATGAGATACTCGGCAATAAAGTTTGTCATTTTTAATCTTGAAATATGACGGGAAATAGTGTTATAAATGTAACAATAAATTTGTAAGCTTACTGTGTACACCAGGGGTTCTCAAACTTTTGGAATGTTGTACCACTTTAATAAACTGCTAAAAATGCATGTACCACCATGTGCATATTTCGTAATTCGGACTTTGTATAGCCAAGAGTATGCATTTATGGTCAGAGGACAAACAGAATAAAATAAATAATCTTGGCAAAAAAAACAAACATAGTTGTCTTGTATTAATTATTGCATGTAAGCTATTTACTTTTATTCAATTTCCATTTCGTCTTATACAATCTTAAGCATGGTCGTTCATTTAAAAATTTTAAATCTAATATCAAATGTACCGGTACTAAATACATCATAACTTAACTAACTGCATAATGGTCAATTATTAGGCCCTATGGACATGGACCTATTGATAACCAAATGCAAAAAAGCATAGTTTATAACAAAGAGAAAATTACTGATTTGTAATGCATTGGATATCAGTATATGTCTAAGTTGTCTTTTTTGTTACATCTCTGTGTACCACCTGAAAAAAACGTAATGTACCACCATTGGTAAATGTAGCTTACAACAGTTTGAGAATCCCTGCTGTACACCATATTATTTTCCTAGTGTTTTTGGTACTTTGCTGACAACCAAAGATTATTAAAGTAATTTCACGTATTTTTGATAAATGACTGCCAACGATTCATTTGAAATGCTTTTTTAAAAAATGTTATTATTTCATAGTAATTTATTGAGCTTGCTTAAAGTAAGATTTTTTTTGTACTTGGTCTTTTAAAAAAAAAAGTTCTAAATTGGGCACACGTTTTTAGTGCGCTAATTAAGAATAAGCATTTAGGAATCTTTTTTTTTTTTTGCAATATTTATTTGACCACAAATTTAGGCCTTTCGAGATAAATGTCANATATTGAGAGTGAAACAAAGGATAAATCTACTCCATTATATCTAGCTGCTAGTAATGGACATGTGAATGTGGTCACAGAACTTGTTCAGTGTGGTTCAAATATTAATATTAAAAGTGTGTTTGGTTGGACTCCTCTACATTCAGCTGCTAGTGAAGGACATGTGGAAGTGGTTAAGGTACTCATTAAGCATAAGGCAAATATTGAAAGTAAAAGTGGGTATGGTTGGACTGCTCTACATAGAGCTGCACATAATGGTCATGTGGATGTGGTTAAGGAACTCATTAAGCTTGGAGCAAATATTGAAAGTAAAAGTGTGAGCGATTTTACTCCTCTACATTCAGCTGCTAGCGCAGGATATGTGGATATGGTAAAAGAACTCATTAAGCATGGCGCAAATATTAAGAGTAGAACAAAGCGAGGTGATACTCCTTTGGAGTTAGCTATTTGTTCGGGCCACTCAGAAATTGTCAAGTTTTTTCTGAAACAATAAATTTAACTTTTAACTTTGGAAATAAAATTATTTAAATATTTAAAAATTCAGGAATAACAAAAACTTTCTAAAGCAAATAGTCTATAATTTGTAGTCTCTATTATATATTATTTAACATAAAAATGTTATACATAATATTGTCTATTTCTTTTAAGTTTAAAATTATGTTTATTAATAGTTGATTTGTTATTATCAATGTTCCAAAATATTCTATACTGTTGTCTGTATAGCCCATTGTTCCTTGGATATAAAAAGTATAACTGTAGTTACCAATAACCTTACTTTACTAAAATAGTTACCTTTTACCATTACTTTTACCATAGAATGAATTTATGTATATGTATATACGTATGTGTGTATATTTATATGTACAGTATATGCCGGTATATTAAATGTTTTTATTTTAATTTATTTATCCTAGTTGAAAAAGGTTTCATTACGAAAACAAAGGTTTACAACTACTACTACTGTAAAAGGTAGAATTGCCGAACGTTTAGGACTTGCAAGACCCCCAAGGGGACGCAGTATTCCATTAGTCAAACCAGTTTTAGGGAAAACAATTGATACACAACGTATGGAAAGTGGCATCTCTACTTTAAAAATAATGGGCGATAAGAATGAATTGGATGCAACATTTGAGAGGTAAGTTACATACTTACTGTACATTGTGATTGCTATGTTCCTGCACTTCTTTAATTGAGAAATATGTGTAGGTAAATAGCTATCCACGGAATTGTTTCAAATGACATTTAATAAGATAAATAAAATAAGGGAATGGAGAACCACTTCTGCTAGATCATTTTCTGCTATAGAGACTTTGTGTCTAATATTAAACACCATCACTGTTATGTCTTTGATGTGTTACCACCATTTAGGAATTATATTTATTAAATTCAGCCTTTAATAGATCTAACATCATCAATTTTGTTCAAACTTGTTCCAAATATTAACATGCTCTTTTAAGGCTGTCACATTACAATCTTCTAAATAACCAATTTAATAATTCCATACATAGCAGTTATCTATTCCCTAAAACAAAGGTGACCTCCTAAAGTTCAGTACCGTACTTGAACTAACTTCTGTGATAGATATTTAGTATGGCTTCCTTCTCAGAAATGAGATTGCTCATGATGTATACCTGAGAGAAATCAATCTTGATGACAGCCAATCTTCCAGGTTTGGAACATTGAGAATGTTAAGAATTCCATAAGTGGTGAATAATTATTGAGGTCCACATTTACACAGAAATGCTCAGGTTTCAAATGATCCAGTTTACTTTCTATGTTTTATTCAGATATAAAAGATAGATTTGGTTCATGAGTTTTTCCAGGATTTCCATGAGTAAATTCTACTGAAAATAAAAATAGGTTCCAATTGATAAAGTATTGTTGCAATAGTCCACTTGATTTTCCTAGACTTACTGTAACTATAAATTATTCATTAAATTATAAGGATTTAGTTCAGAGCTAGCTTCTGGTTTTGACAACTTTCTGATTTCATTTTCAATACATCTCTCTGATAAGCAAATTAGATTAATATTTGTTTTAAATTGATGTCCAATAAAAGAAAGGCAGGTGTTTGTTGTGTTTCATTTTGCAATGTGGTCCTTTAAATGAAAATAAGCTGGAATATCCTTTCTTTGATTTAAAAAAAAAAACTCATTACTCAATTGGAGTAGACTCTTTTTTTTAGTATTTAGATAAATCTCTCTACTTTATCATTGATGACTGGTTCATATGGTACAGCCAAGTTAAGGCTGGTGCTGTAAACAAAAATCTTTAAATTCTCTCAATATGAATTTAGTTGCATTGTTGTAGCTACAGTATATGACTTGGTAATCCATAATATAATATGATAATTGAAGGGCTGAGAGAATGATATAATCCAACGCCACACTTTTAGAAAAAAATGATATTTTGAATTAGTTCACCTCACCTATTTGTAACCTGGGAGCTCATATCAAAATATTTTAAGATTTTGTCCAAAGATGACAGAGCAATTTGA
>PXIH01S0012104.1:6220-18705 GCA_003024985.2 Euperipatoides rowelli | reverse complement strand
TATTATACAGTATTATTATTATCAACGTTTATTGTACTATAAATAAAATACAAAACAAAAATAAAATATTTGGGGTTCCCTTATATTAACTTATATATAAAATATTGTACAATATTTGAATATGTAATACTGTTTATATAATAATCATTTGTACAAAATATTTTTGGACAGTATGCTACTTAATAATACTTTTTTTCCCCCAAAGTTTTTTAGCAGTTTAAATTTAGTCAATATTAGTGTTCCTTAACTCTAGTAACATTAGTGATCCTTATATGCCACTTGGTGGCGCTATTAAAATTGACTGGATAGTCTACATAGGGTAATTAACACTAAGCTTCCCTACTGTCTTAGATACTTATACTGTGGTATTACCTTATTTGTGGTACAGTATCAAATTGAAGGGTATTATTTTGGTCATCACATTAAGTTAATCATTTTTAAATATACCTTTTTTAATCTGGTATCACCTACCTTTTCTTGATTACTGGCATTCATCAGATAAATCTGATAGTGACTAATTCTTTTGTTATTCAATTTTAGTTTATTGTTATAGAAAGAAGTACCGTACCTTTCTTATCTTTCTGCTAAATCAGAAACAATTACAAAGTTCACAGCCTGTACAATTTGCTAAATTAACCTTAATAGTGAAAAAATTTACTAAACTCTTATTCATTTATAACAAGAAATATCATAAAAATTAACACAAAAGAGATCTAGTAGGAAATCAGTTGATAATACTGCCTAGGATAAAGTAGAATAAGAAAAAAGGGTATTTGTTTTGTTGGAGCTAGCTAGAGTAGTGCAGCATGTCAGTCACAAACATGGAGCTAACTTAGCTCCATGGTCACAGAGACATGTAATAATTGCCGAAATATAGCACACCACAGTATTTTAAAAAAAAAATGCAAACAAAAACCAACAGCAAAATATATATTGTCTATAAAATTCTCCAACAAAAGCTTCATTAACATTTCATAAAAAAAGGACTAAGGCACACACACTTTGCCAAAAATATCTACTGTAAATGTGTATTTTTTTTTTTAAATATATTTAACTTATTTATTGATTAGCACTTTTTACAGCAAATTATATAACAAAATAACCATTTTGAAGTGCTTTTGCTAGTGAAAAGAGGAAGTTGTGTGCATTACAGTCTGTGGTCGCTAAAATATGTCTTATTAATGCAAATCAGTTCTATCATATACTAAACAAGTAAAACTGAAGCATTGATTGCTCTAAGCAATCAATATTAGCTTTTAATGTTAAGCAAAAAGAAAAAGATTTATTGCATTCAAAAACAAAAAAGAAAAAAAAAAGATTATTTTTACCAAGCAATAGATGATGACTTGGATGTTTTGAAGGAATCTTAAAGCATCTGGTTACAGAAGACATCACTAGAATTTCTAACAATCTTTATTAATTTCAATTGACAATATTGTTTTACAAAGAAATGCTAAAAAAAAAATTTAGAGGAAAAAAAAACTGACAGCATACAATCAATATTTAGACCATCAGAACCAAGTTTAATTTGCATTGATAATTCTGTCCCATTGGACATTCAATTAAGGTAAATACATAAACAATGGAACTACAAGGCGGCCGACCATTGTACAAGGCCTGAGCCAGACTATCAAGTTACCAGCAGCCTAGAATGATTCAAGACAATAGTAAATTCTTGATCTTTTATTAAACAGACAGTTAGTGGAATAGAAACAAATATAGGAAGTTACACTCCATCAACAATTCATACTAAAGAATTTCAATTTACAGTGAAGAATATAAACAACATATACAGTATATCAAAGAATTGACCATTCATCCTTAACATTCATTTACAGGATTTAAATAATAATAATAAAAAAAATGATTCCACAATCTGCCTCAGATAATTGAACACACACACACACACTATAAAAACCTGATACAGAAGATATACAGTAGTACAGGAATTATATAAAACAATAATAAAAAAAAAACTTCAAAATAAAAATAGATGCTTTTGTGGGAGGGGATACAAGTGATAGTGATGTAATATATCAGCCAACCAAACCAGGAATACAAGGCCATTTAATCCACCGGGCAACTGTTTGTGCTATTTTAGTGTCAAAGGAGATCATTAATGATATTGTCCCATCAACAAATATTGCAACAAAAATATTATGAAAACATTATGATAATTTACTAATTTATTTCCACAATATGAACAATGATATACTTCAAGTGACTATCAATATTTAGTCACTATCTTGTAAAACAAAATTTAATGAATGAATATTCATATTTAATTATCAATTTCTATAACCAAAATTTCAAAAATTCTTTACAGATTCAAAATTTTCCTATGACTTTCAAATAGCATTCTAAGATCAATGAACTATCTCAATATCAGTCCATATAAAGCAACATTCACAATATTATGCAACACTCAAAGTTTTAGCACCATAAAATAATGCTACCAGAAATGACATAGAGACGGGCAAGAAGCCTACATATTGCTCTTACACAATCCTAGATTTTTATTTCATGAATATTATATATGAGCCTCAACATATTATCATATATAACATACTTTTAGTATTCCTTGAACAAAAACAAAAATTTACTACTCAATCCATACTTTATTTTATTATTGCAGGCACAAGAACAACAACATTTGAGAAGTGATTTTTAAAAACTGTAGAGGTTAAATGGCCATTAATGACAGGCAGTATTCTCTTTGTTTAGTAATGACAATCATTTATATTTCATTGATTTGAGAAAAGCAATTGTGTCGAGGCATGTCAACCAGATAACTCCATTTTTCTTTGACTACCATTTCTTAGACATGGCTCAAAGATGAAAAACTTTCAGCTCTACATGGAGTTCAGAACTAACTTGTCAACCTGAAAGGATATCCTTCCGACATTTAGCGACTTTTTATTTTGAGAAACAGAAACTTGGTGCAAAGGAAAAAAAAAATTTCACAACAAAAATAAAAGGTTTGAGTATTTCAGGTAGGACAGGCTGAGATATTCCTTCACTTGAATTGCTTTATATTATATATACATTTATATATATACAGTTTATTGTACATTGGAAAACTACATTGAAGTATAAGCAAATAATCTCATGATTGAGTAAATATTCTCACAATCTTGAATGATATGAATAAATACATTAAACTACCTGATTATCATTGACAAGGAAATGAAACTGTACACTAGTGAAAAGTATTCTCACAAGATAGCAGCACTAATCATACAGACTCTTCAAGACTATTTTGTTTTTATTAACTAGTCATAAAGTACATGAAAATTAATGAGCTAAATTGAAAAAAAAATTCTTTAAAACACAATTGAAAAAATATTTTGCATGATGACAAGCCTTCACTGGTCTTGCAGTAATTTGAAATAGAAATTGTGCATAATATTGTACTGTATAAAACAGAAGAAATTGAGTGCACTAAATGAACTTGCTCTCAGCTGCAGACATGCAATATTTATTTTCAAGCTCTTCTGTTCTAATATAAAATGTCAGCTAGTTGAGTTTTTGAAGAGAGAAAATCTATTGCGATAGCAATCTTGTCTGAAGCAAGTTTAATAAAATATTGATTGCACTGCTATAGTGGCTAGAAGGATGGTGTGGCAATCACTATTATGTAGCACAGCAGCACAATGCAAACAAATTTTCTGCATTGACTTGGTGACGCTAGTGTCAAACGGTGTGCTAATACAATGATGAACAGGACTAAACAAACATTACAGTAATCATGTGAGGTTAATTCGTGATATTTAATTTATGATGTGTGATAATATACTGTACTTAAGCAAACACAAATTGTTTCTGTACAAGGTCGTTGTAAACAATTGTAAAAAAGAAAAACAAAAGAATATGAATAAAGAAAGTAAACAAGAGTAAAAAGTGAGAGACACAATAGAAAAAAATAGAGTAGCCTACAATACAGATGTCTTTTAAATAAAATTTAGGATACAGGGATTTTTTTTAATGAATTCAATGTATGTGTTGAAATAAATTATAAAACTTGGTGTGGTTTTTCTAGCCAAGTTTAATATGCTGAATTGTATTTTTAGATAGATAACAGTGATTGTAGTGAAAAGGCAATGTCTTTCTATTGTGTATGTCAGCGTGCATAGTGTATATATTCCCTGAAAACTGATGTCTTCTCCATAGGCAATAGCCTATAGGAATTAAATGTTTACTATGCTAGTAATAAATTTAAACAAAACTTAAAAAAATATATGAGTAAACTTTATCCTATTTACTGTTCTATGTAGGTATGTGTGCATGGAAATAAGAGTAAAGGTAACCTAGTATTTTAGAGTTGGTCATTTGAAAGTTAAAAGATCGGTGTATTTAATTATTTCACTATAATGTCGAAGCTTTGCACTTATTTACATAAACAAATCACTTTGTGCATGGTGCTCTGAATTATCCCAAATAAAAATTTACATAAAATAACATATAAAACAAAATAAGAGATCAAAAGCAAAAACTATACTTGAATAAATGTTTACCCCCTCCCCACCCACCCACCCACACATTTACTGGTTTAAAAATGTCTTTTTGATTCCATTTAACCATGTTATACTATATTGTCTTATAAATTACAATTTGAAAAATATGCCTATTATAGTATATAAGTTAATAATTCTATTAATTTTTATAAATTTGTACTTTTACCATGGTACTTATTTATGTACTTTCATCAAATAGCTAAATTTTTAATCATTATAATCCTTAGATATTTTCAAAGTAGGAAAAGCAATTTTTTTATTATTATTATTATGAAAGATATCATTGTAAAAAAAAAGGAAATAAATTAAAGAAAAGCATGATGAAATTGTGGCCAACATTAATTTTCCTAGACTAGATACATACTAAAAGGAGATACAGTACATTACATATGCATAGAAAGAATTGCATGTATTCAGTCATTACTCTGCTGAAGGTTTGACAAGTATTTATTGTAATTTTTTCAGTATTAACGATTTTATAAAAAAAAATGACTTTTATTAAATGCGAATTTTAAAATCAGGGCTATTTTACTTTTGTTTTACGCTTAGATTCAAGATGGCCACCGTTCTCCAGATGTAAATAACGGATAATTTAATGTGTATTGTAAAAGCATGGGTAATTAACTTCTTTTATTATAATGGCCATGACGGACTTTACAACATTGGCATGAGTTTATATTTTAATTACTATTACCGGTAATTTATTTGATCTAGGATTTTTGTTAGCTTCATTTGATTCTTTAATGTAATACTTGGAACTTGTATAGAATGTTTAATAAACAGTTAACATTTTAGGTTTATATTTCATTTTCATTCACACAATTTGGATGTAGGGACAGAGAACTGTTAACGTTAGTATATTGTTGAACAAAGGTATGTTTTGAACATTTTTATTTATTTACACAAATTTTAAATGTAGATTTTTCTTATTTAGTAGAAAATATGTTAAGATTTTTTTTTTCTTGGTTTTTATTTGAAGACTTTGAAAGCATTTGAATGATTGGTAGTTGTACCTTTTTCAAATTGTGTAAACTGTATTGGATCATTTGATAACTTCATCTGTTCTGATTTAAATAAGTTTGACATAGGGTCAGCCTAAGGTTAAGAGGAGGATATTGTTTATTCTAGGGTAGTTTATGTTGGAGATAGGGTTAGCATAATGTTATGATATCATTTATAATAGGCTTTCCTATTATATGTACATTTTAATGTGTTTCACATAACCTGTGGATAGGTTAACTAGCACAAGATTGGATATACACTGATTTTTAATATTTTGAAGGCAATTTTTTATGTGCAAATTTTTTTGTTTTAATTTTAAGTCAAAATATTTTGTATTTGTGAATTGTTGTGTTTCATATATTAGTGATGATTTCTTTAGACATTTCTACTTTCATTACATTCAAAAATGAAATCTGATTTCTTTTTATAAATTATAATTAACTTTAGAATTTGCTAAAAACATATACCGGTATTTGATTTTTGAATACAACGAAAGCAGCAATGGGTTTGCTAATTATCGGTAATTTATGTCTGCCATTNGTGGCCATCTTGAAAAACAATTGGAACACAAAAGTAAAATTGCCACCAAAAACCACCAAATCATAATTTTTTTTGCAAAATTTCAAATAAATTTTTTAAAACAATTTCTGAACAATTCAGTTGTTACTTACAACAAGCGATTAACATTAGTGTTGTAGCAGAAAAACAAACCCTTCAACTATGCAGCCATTTATCAATTGTGAAATGCTTTTTCCACCTCAATTGCCACACCCCACTCTTCTAGCCACCATAGCACTGCTCAGAAAGTAGAATAAGTATTCAGAATGAAGTTTGGACTAACTAAATTAATAATCAGGTAGAAAAATATGAGAAACTTTATTTACAATAATTGAGAACTTGAAATAAAAATCTGTGAGTTTGTTTTGACCATTTATACTCGACTTTAATAATTATTATTCTATCATTTATTTGTTTATAATTCAAGTTGTTTTTCTTCTCATTTGTTAATAAAACTATCTGAAATCATTTTTTGAAGTAAAAACCTGATGGTCATTATTATTTTAGGCTAGTTAGTGGGACAATATTTTTTTGTTTCTTTTTAATTTTTCTATAAAAAAAAAAATAACACACACACACACACAAAAAAAAAAGAACAAGAAATGAAAAAAATTCAAGTTTTTTCCTCCTTTACTATAATTAAAAAAAAATACAAAGTTGTGGCAACCAGAAGACCGATCACTCTGCAGCCAATCATGATTTTTCCTGAACATTTGAGGTACAAATAGTTATTGGATTTGTTTTACTCCATTGTGTTGCAAACTAAAAATGAAAATCAATTAATACTAAACTATAAAATAAAAATCTATAGATTTAAATAAAAAAAAAAAAACGGAAGTGAAAAAGTATATACAAGTTTTACGGGTATCAACATAATTTAGAATGGAGTAAGACAATCCTGCTTTACAACCAAACAGAAAATAATAAAACTTTTTTTATATTTGTATTAAAAAATGGATTTTTAGAAGAAATTAAAATTTATTGCAAGTATTCTTATCCCCAGCAATAATCATTCATGTTCTATTCCATATCAATATATTTAAAGACAGTGAAATGATGGAATGGAAGGAATGGGTAGGGATATTTGAATTCAGTTATTAGGAAGGGAGCGGGAGGGGGATATTCTCAGTTTAAATTTATTTCCAATTATTTCTTTGTGTGGGTTTTTTTTGTATGTTTGAACAGTGAAATTTTATCATGTGAAAAAAACAAATACAATGGAAAATGTAATGTATGTCATATGTATCAGGATTGTATCTAAAGTTTAGCCCTAAACAGTTTACAAATTTATGAATCTAGTGTTGGCACTGTTAATGAGAATACTTTCTAGCTGCTGCAAGCATGAAAAAGGCACATACATTTCATAACCATCAAATAAGATAATGACAACACTCCCAGGTTTATTAATGATGATGATTGATGATGATGACTATCATCTAGCTAAAGATTCTAATAAAACAAACACTAAAATATAGTCATATATCCTCCTCCCTCCCCCCCCCCCCCTAAAAAAAATCACATATGAAAATATATTTAAGAATGCAGTTGAATACAAGTAAAATGTAAAAATATCTGTGGGTATATAGCCTACAATACAGTATATTCTATAAAACATATGTATTGTATATACATGAAGACTTTGATTTAACTGGCATTCTAATAGGGGAAAAGGGGTGCCTGCCTGGGAACTCAGAGTATCTGTTAAATCTCAATGATGTAAGAAATAGCTAATAATTAGCTTTTTTTAAAAAAAAAAACTCATCTAGAGAACTAAGTAACCTATATTGTACAGACATACAGTAATATGCCGTTCATTAGATTACAGGAATTTGAACTAATTCAAGTGGGATATATAATACTGTAAATATGGAAATTATTTACTTAGGAAAGAAACAAACAAAAAAAATAAACATAATAAATTGACCAAATTGCAATTAATAACTAAATAAATTGTTGCTTTTGTTTACGTTTTGAAATGTAAAAAAAAAAAAAAAAATATGCAAATAATGAGATTAATTTAATCCCAAATTATAAATAATGATGTAATATTTCAAGCAAGATGTGAGTTTATAATAAACGAGGCAGAAAAAAAAAATTTAATTTTATAAGAGTTAGTTAGTTCTTATTGTATGTCCACTTTGTGAATTTTTTAAGTAATACTGTATAATTATACAGTAATTATGGCCCTATTGTGAAATTATAGGGTGGAAATTGAACAAATATGTGGGGATTCAGGAAGTAGAAAACAAGAATGAATGAAGACTACTAAATATTTATTACTAAAATCAGTTTAGTAATAAACAAACTGAGTAAGTACCCAGCAAACACTCCATTATTTCTGAAATCTGTTAAATGGAGTACCATTAAAACAAAGTCTTTCTATATATTAAAAAAATCTAGCTAAAAAACCCAGAAACATTGAGTAAAGTGATATTTAGACAAAATGTAAGAAAGCAATCTCTTCTGTAATTAGTAAATATATTAAAATTCAACTTTTATGTGATGACTGTCTAAGCCAATCATTTCAATTTTGATAAAAAAAAACTTTAAATGTGAAGGGAGCAGCTAAGCCATTAAGAAAAATTCCATGTAGCACAACTGTTTCAATTTTAAAAAAAGCTAAAAAAAAAAAAAAAAAAATACAATTCCACAGTTTGTGGGCTTTCTTCAGGCCCATTAATGATTAGATTTAGCCTACTCATAACTCTAATTCTTTAAGAAACCATGCAATGTTGTGAAAAATAGAATAGATTTGTTAATCAGTTTTGTTTCCAGTAATGAATCTAACTTCTGAAAGTGACCAATAACTTTTGAAAGTACAAGCAACACTTTCAATTCATTTGCAAAATTAACAATAGTGATCAGAAGACCTACAATGAGTTCTTGTTTTGTGCGTTTTTTGTATGAGGAATTTGAACATTGTAAGAGTGGAATTTAATATAAATGCAAGTAGTGGAATATAAAAATGTTATGGTCCCAATTCTAACATTTGAAGTTTTGCTCAAAAGTAAAATTTCAAAAATTTGCACCCTTTTCTGAAGGCCAAGCATGCTTGACCGAAATATAAAGAAGAAATGCTGCATCTACCTTTGCATGCTAATAGGATTTCTAAACGAGTTATATCTAGATATACCATTTGGCACAAGGAAACAAACAACTGCAAGAAATCAATCTGGGATTAACAAAATACCGGTAACACTTTGAGATGTGCAGATTTTGTTGTTTTGTTTTTGGTTGCTTTCAATTCAAAGATAAAAAACGGTGGGGGAAAATACTCGATCTACACTTTTTCAATAGCATTATTACTATTTTTAAGACTTCAATATCACAACTAACTAGGAACTACTTTATTTATAAAATTTGTTGCTGACATGTGATTACAGGCAAGAGGATCAAATTCTAATTTAAAAATAAAAATTCAACATGCCAGATAATAAAATCAAAGTTTCATAGACCATTTAGCAAGTATCAGTAGGGCTGTGCATTCAGAGTACATTAGAGCACATTCGAACTCCAGAGTAAGATTTGAAAAAAAAAAAAAAAAAAATGTATCATGACATTGTGGATTTTAATAATCTCTGAAGAACTTGCAGCCCTATCAGAGTATCAGATCTAGAGGAATGGATCTACACAGCATCAAAATCTAAAATGGACATTTGACAGGCATGCAATCATTATTAAATAACAAAATAAGATGCTAAATTGCATATACAGAAAGAAGTATGCCCAGCAGTCCCATCCAATAACACAAATGACAAGACTTCATGTTTGAAATAGTTGGATTTATAATTGCCAATTCTAATAGATTGCTAACAATTTTATTTCAGTATAAAAATCACTTTTAGTCAATCTCTAACAAAAGTCTGATTAAGTTTATTTTAAATGAACTGAAATACATTATACTGATAGTTATCTATTAATGCTCACTTACAGTACAATTCACCATTACATGTGTCTAACAACAAAAAACATTTGTTATTTGGATTAAAATTTCGAATGCAGTATGGGACAAGTAAAATGCTGTCTAGGCGCTCTTAACATAATTATTAGAGACAATGATTGATTTTCAAAAGTTTAAGAAAGATAACATTTCTAGTTGTCAAAACTGCTGTACAATTTTTCTCTTATTGTCCAACATTGTTATTATGAATACATATTGTGATGATCCTCTATTTGTCCGCTCTGATTTAAGCAATTCTTTGAGCTAGTCTCATATGTGTCTAGATGTTAACTCTGTTATTTCTTTTCTGTCTACATCATAAATAAAAAATACAAGAATATGACGGAATTCCGTTTCATTCTTGCTATTATGAGGAAGCCTATATTAGGAAGATCAGAAATCATGTGAAAATGATCCAGTATTAATTGGAGGAGGCTTCTTGGGTTAACAATGTTTGTTCTATTCAATGCAAAGTTATGTTTTGACTGAGCTGAAGATGGATGAAGTCATTGTTTATACAAATTCTAATCTGTATTTAAAAATAAAAAGTAACTAATGCCTCCAAGCACTGCATTAAATCAAAGATTTATTAACACTGTTCAATTATCATTTCAAAATAACAACCCAATCAGATAGTTTACTTTGTTTAGAAAAAAAACAAACTCTTAATTAAATAGCTAGTAGGTGGAAACTATGTTCCCTTCCCTCTCATAAGAAAACCTTCAATAATGGAGTCAATTATCGATTATTAAAAAAAAAAAAATTTTAAACTATTTTATTAAATTTAAATAAATATATGTCAAAGAATCCTTGATTCTTCATTGTAATGGCTTTAATAGTTTAAAAAAGACAAAATTAAGTAGCCTATTTGGGGATATCTGAGGAGTCGTCATCTTTTTTTAAATATTTTTTTTTAAGAGGCGGCCATTTTATTAAAAAATATATACAGTATATATACATAGATATTAGATGTTAACTACAGGAGCTCGGTAAACATTTAGACACAATCCTGGCGGAAATGAAGATTAGTGTATGTAATGAATGTGTTGGAAACTACCCATAATTTCTAAAAATATTTTTAAATTATTTTTCTTCGCTCACAAGCAATATGACACAAATGATTTCAATTTGCTGAGTTAGCTTCCTCTGAAGGTTCAATTTTAATCCTCTTTGGAGCATCCTGGCTGCTGTCATCTTGATCCGACTCATGGTCACCATTTAGTGGTCGCTTGGTAGGCATAGCAGCAGAATTTGCTGCTGATGAAGCTAACATGCTGAGAGCAGATGCTGCCGATGTAGATTGATCACTTATTTGGCTTGTAGGTAAATTAAACTGAAAAAATGAAGTAGTCAACTGTTTCACAATTGGCTGCTGTTGTTGCAATTGTTGTTGTTGTTGATGTTGCTGCTGCTGCTGGTGGTGGTGCTGCGGTTGTGATGTTTGATTGACTGCTGCAGGTAAAGTTTTTTCTGTGGCAAACAAACAAATTTCTGCTAAAATTTGATGTCAACTTTATATTATTCAAAAAGTCAAAATAAAGGGGATGACTTCATTAGTTTTATTTGTAGTTAATAATACAGGTAGGATAGATTATGAAGCAACATATTCAAGCTTAGAAAAGTCAATTAATAACATCTACAAAATAAAAGTGCAGAAATCATCCCTATCAGCAGAGAGCTAAAAAATAAAAAAAGAAAGAAAACACCAAGGACATGAAGCAGACGATTACTAAAGGAAAGCAAGAATACATCATTCATAAAATGAGGCTAATAAATAACTAATGAATGACAAAAAAAAAAAAAAATAGAACATTTCCCTTAACAGCCAAATTGCCAAATTATGAATTAACAATTTACAATTTTTTTTAGTTGGTCTAATTCATTGGATTTTTTCTCCTTAATTTATGTCATACTTATCAAGTTTGAACCATAAATGGTAGCTAAAATAAATTACCGTAAGTTTAATTTAAAAAAAAAAAAACTTAAAAAAATAACTAAAAATCAGGATGCATAAAATCCATTCAAGAGTCAACTTTGGGAAGACAACAATAAAACATGTACATCAAGTAGTACACACATGAAAGTCCACAAAGGTGTAATAAAACACTAAACTGACAAAATCTCATCTTTATTTTTTTTTTTAAATTGAATTTTTTTTTAATTTTTACTTGTTAATTATTCAACCTTAATGCTGTAATGTTTTTATAGCTTAAAAATTAGCTAAAGATAAAAATTTAAAAAAATTCTGACAAACGTCATAAAAATTCTCATTATAATCAGCTGTATTAGTTAAGCTCTGACGCTTATAAATCAATTCCTTCTTTATATCTCCAAAAATAATTTGAATAAAAAGCTCTTTTTTTTTTAGTTTAATTATTATACTTCCATTTTATTTATTTCCCACCCTTAAAAATGCAGTTTTGTGTTCCGCTTCAAAAATGGCCACCAAATTTGACGTAGATACTTCCAGA
>PXIH01S0012101.1:0-16295 GCA_003024985.2 Euperipatoides rowelli | reverse complement strand
CAGGTGGTGTGGAAACCCCCACCCCCGAAATTTAAAAATTATGATTTCAACAGCCAAAAAAAAAAAAGGCTTATGAACATCCTCAAAAATGTTAAATAGTGTTCACTGTCTCTGAAAAGGTTAAGAACCACTGGCTTAGGGTATTGATATTTATTTAGACTATTAATTTTTTTTAAAGTAAAGAGAATGAAAACATAATTTTAAACCTGGTTTAAATGCCTTATTAAATTACACTTTCCTAAGCCCCTCCTATCTTTAGAAAAAATTAATAACATTCTGTGTTTATAAAATTTATTCTATTTGAAAAGGAAGAAAATTTTTAAATAAAATATTAAGCTATTGTTATTTTTTGTAAAGGGGGCAGTAAAACAATCTTAATAGCATGGTATGCATTATAAATTTAGGCTGTTATTATTGTTATGGTATTTTTTTTTAGGGGAAGAAGGCACCTTATATGAATTCTAAAAAAAATATTCTATCTTAATCTGATTGCAAATTAAGATACCAATTTTTTTTTTTAAAGAAAGGGATGCTAGCCATTTTTTAATTACATATTCTATTTTTTAAAAAAGGAATTTAGGCTATTATTTAGGAGAAAGAAAAAAAAGTGACAAATTCTAGGAAATTTCTATGTTAATCTGATTACAATTAAAATATAATTTTTTTTTAAAGAAATTATTTAGGCTATTAGAAATCTTTTTAAAGAAGGATGTGAGGGAAGATTCTTACAAAACTTTACAATAACTTTATATGATTATAGTAAATGATTAACAAAAAATTAACAATTTAATATGAAGAAGGACCAGTTTACTCATCATCATAGCTGGTAGCAGAAGAACAATTTCTACAACAACAGCTGAATAGGAACCAGCTTCATCTGCATTCACAGGAATAGGTAGCTTCATTACCAGACTGAAGAAATGACTCAATCTTAATTATTTCATCATATCTAGAAAACTAATCATCTCTTTGTTGATTAAATTTTTTTTAATGTTTTCTGTTATGCTAGTTTAGCGAAACATCTGGTTCAATATTGTTCTTATCAAATGATCTTACCATTCAGTGCTATTGCAATGCAGTGTATAAAAACTGTTAATGATTATTTATGGGTTAACACAACCCCCAGGTTTTATGAGTCCAATGGAAATTGGTAATGTGTTTTTTAGATAATTTAATTTTTCCAGATTTGATAAGTTGATGACAAGCATCTACAATCCATGCTGGCCATTGTTTTCAATGGTTATTCCTTGAAACATTAGCAGTTTGATTGAACTAGCTTGTGCATTCAGCAGGAATAAATATACTATCATTACATACTGTGCATGTTGAAGTTGGTTTTAATGGCTGGAGAGAAATGGGGTTTGTAATGTTTAAAAAACATCATATTTGGTAGTCAAGTATTTTGGTTTCTTTTAGCACCAATCCTTAAAGTTAGCACAAACCATCCAACTGTTTCTATTTTCAGATATTTGAATGTTGTCAGGAAGCTTATCGCCCTTTAACAAAGATGCATAATGCTAGTGGGCAGTGGCACAGCCAAACCAAGGGGAGGCTAAGGCCTATACCTCCTTCCCTTTTAAACTAGTGTTTTAAATAATTTAAATAGACGATTTTTGTATCTGCCAAATTTATTATTTACATATACGCCATGTATAATTCTTCACGCATAAAAAGCTCTGAACATCACTTATTGGATAAAAATTTAAAAAAAAAAACTACGTTTCTTATTTTTTCTTGGTTTTACAGTTGCAAATCCATAAGCTGGATAATTCCCGTTACAACAGATTGAAAACACTGCATCATGAGGTACCCACTGTATATAATTTTTAACATTTATTTTATTTAGATGA
The DNA here is from genome assembly GCA_003024985.2 of Euperipatoides rowelli. Taxonomy (NCBI): domain Eukaryota; kingdom Metazoa; phylum Onychophora; class Udeonychophora; order Euonychophora; family Peripatopsidae; genus Euperipatoides; species Euperipatoides rowelli. The sequence continues at coordinate 14,445 of PXIH01S0012101.1, read as the reverse complement.
TCATTTACAAGTTCATAAACCCAATGTAATTTTTCCAACTTTTTTGTTTTTAGAACCGATGAAATTATAAGGCCTTTTTACTTAAATAATTATTTTTGAAATATTCATTAAATAATATAAAATTTGTTGTAGGAAGATTATACAAAGTTTCTGTAATCTTTACATAATTGTAAAAGTGAAATATAGAGATTCTTTGGAGTCAATTTTAAATTTAAACTAAAATGAAATGGAAGTACAAATCAAAGAAATATTGAAAGTGAAAAAAAAAATCTAATCAAGACATCAGGGGTTATTACAGAAGACTGAAAGGAGCCCTGATATTTGTTGCATTGGATATAGAATACAATCCCAGCAAGATAAAGGAAACTTAAATTGATATATTTATATCATTAAACATTCCTAAAATATAAGAAATATTGAGGGTTTTTATGCAGCAACTATATTGTATTCTTAAAATTTTCACCATTAGAAAGAGCAACCTTATTTAAACAGCTGTAATGGAGATTAAGATTTGTAAGAAAGGTAAATATAATTTTGGCCTATTTCAAGGGACAAAATTAAAAAAAAAAATATTGATTATGAAATACTGTAAATATGTTATTTGATAATTATAATGTTTATTGAGAATTTACAACACTTGGTCCAGAGTAACAATTTTAGTTAATATTATTTTAAAGTTTTATAGATATCATCATAAATGAATACCCAAGGTGAATTATTAATTATTATGCTTCTAAAATAATAAACATTTCACTAATGAAAAAGATTAATGAAGTCATTGAATGTGCAAAAGGAGACTTTAATGTTTTTCTACTTATCTTGAGAACTATAGTATAACGTACATTGCTTTTGTGGTTGATAAATGCTAGATATAAACAAGAATGTTAATAGAAAAAATATAATTTTTGATTGATAAAAACTATACCAGGAGTGGTTGTGTTTGTTGCAGGATGTATTATGGGTAACTTTATAAAGGATCTCTCTAATTCTTGAATACAATTCATACATACTCTTATCAGTAAATATTTATAAACTATAAGGGTGTCATATTTTATAAATTAATTTTAAAAACTACAATTATACCAAAAAAATAGGAAANATTTTAAATTTTATCTTGTGATAAACTTTAAATTGCCATTTTTATGAAATTTGGAAGATAAATAAAATATGTTAAGGTGGAGAAAAGTTACCTTAGAACAAAAAAAATTTGTAACATATTTGATATTTATTAATTTTAACTGTCAATTAATAAAATATAAAGCCAAAACATATCCACATAGTAAGCAAATGTTATAAAATCTGGAAGATGTGAGATCATCACCTTAAATCCGAGTCGTTTTCATCTTTACATTTTAACAAGCATACAAAATTTTAACTATCAATTTCTAGACTAATAAATGTAAACAAAATTAAATAATATATGATTAAATATACTAAATTACTCAATATAATCAAAAAATGCACTTTCTGACATATGCATTAATGATTCCCCATTTGAAATTGAAACAACAATCGCAAACATAAACGACCATTATAAGTAGGTTTGCATAACTAAAAATATTTTAAAGCAGTTTTATAACATACATACAGGAGATGGTGATTAAAATTTTATTTAAAAATGAATGCATTTGAAAATGTACCTGCAAATCTTTTTCACAAATCCAGTTGAAGAATCGCTTTCCTCGATAATTAGAACTTACACTCTAATGGTATGCATGAAGTTAAAAAGTGATTGAACCACTAGACATCCCTATTTTAACATTAAAAATTGGTGTCAGTTGTGCCACCCACTTATATATATATACGTTCAACCCAATGGGAAGTTTTGTGCCCAGAAGAAGAAAAATTGTGATACCATTGTGTGTATTCCTGAATTCCATTCTTTTTAAGAAACAGCAACAATGTAATAATTACTATATTACTAAAAAATTTATGTTTATTGGTATTGAATTTTCTTTTTTTTTTTTGGGGGGGGGGGGGGAGTGGAGTGGGTTGGGTACGATTGGTATTGACTGAGTGCCACCCACTTAGAAATTCTTAAAATAGGCAGTGTCAATAGATATGCACAAGTCATAAATGGTGACTTGTTTGGTTTAAATTAAAAAAAAAAATCAATATTAGCCTACATGCTTTTATCTGCAATTGAAAAGTATAAAATGTATTTTATCCACACAAATTGTATCGGATTAAATGTTTCATAGTTAAAGTGTGGTAATATTTATTTAACTGAAACACAATTAAATGCTTTATCTTTTATTTTGCTCATTCAATCTGATTCAATTTGTTTGGCTGTAAAAAATGTAATTTATACTTTTAAATACTGATACAAATGTGTAATATTTTTGTTTCAGTGGTCTAATAACTGTTAATTAAAAATATTTATTTTATAACATTCATTTAAATAACAAAGATTTTGTTTTGTAAGTGAGGGGGTAACCTACTGATTCTCTTCTCCCTTTTAAATCATTGAATAAAGATATATAAATAAGCTTATACCAACTTGTATTAATCAAACTTGTTCCAATATTTATTTAAAATTATAAAATATGAAATTGGTATTATATTTATTATTACTATGGTATTGTCATTTATTGGATTCAGTTTAGTAATGTCATAACCGTCATCATATGTTTTTTAAAATATTGAATAAAGATATATAAATAAGCTTATACCAACTTGTATTAATCAAACTTGTTCCAATATTTATTTAAAATTATTAAAAATATAAATAACATATAATTTACGTTTAAGACACTGATTTTATTGTTGTTTGCTGTTGATTTGATTCCATATTCAAGAATGGAATTCCTCCTCGTTTACTTATATTACCATTTCTATCAATGCAAAAATTATAATCAACTGGATTAGCTAAAGCAAATTCAATCGCTTCATCTAATGTCTCTCTAGTGATAAATGTCTTACTCTCTTCCTGAATTAGAAAAACAAAAAAAAATAGAACATTAAAAACTTATATTTTGAATGGAATATACAGTACATCTGACGAGAAATTTAAAGCTAAGCCAATAAAAACATTAAAATAGAACATAATTATACTATTGGTAATAATCTACATCTAACGGCTCATTGTTATTTATTGTGCTGGAAATTTAATCATTGTTTCCAAAAATCTTTGTTATAATAATACTCTTTGATACAAGATAGTTTACCTTTTCAAAAGTAAACATGTGCCATAACATCATACTTTATCACAAAATAGTTGACCATTCTTTTCATATTATCCTCTGATTCTACACTACATCATGTGCATAGCCTCGTAAAGCATGATAGTTTTGTATACTTAAGGAATGGTCTTCCAGTCTTCTTTAATCCATTTACTATTGATTCAAGTGTTGGGAAAATATCAAATTTTCAAGACATAAATTATATAATCATCTCACATTTCGTTACTTTAATAGTTTGTGTCAAGATTTAATTATTTTAAATTATTTAAGATTTCTCTTAGCAACTAGGGTTGGTATTCTTAACACTATTTATAATGTCTTCAAATAGATTGTTACTAGACTCAATAGCTGCGTAACTAATTATAGTTATCAATATTTGCTTGCGGAATTAAAACTTACACTCGCTCATTTCTTATGAAAATGAGATATTCTAACCGAAAAATTCAAATAAGTAATAATGCAGAACTTATGCTTAAACATATTGGTATTTTTAAAAAATTAATACAAAAAGAGGATCCTGCTCAAAGAAAAAAATTAATAGATTAAACTTTTCAAAATAGCTGAACATTCTTTTCATGATATCCTCTGAGCTATCAAAATCATTTTTGGTAAAAATTATTCTAACTATGATCAAATTTTTCTGATCTTGGCATACCTTCTTTGCAAGAAAGAAGGAAAAAAAACCTTATTTTTAAATCTGCTCTCTCCTTTTTCTACACCTTTCCTAATCTCCAAAACATTAATAAATTTGTTTTACCCTGGTGTAAAACCAATAGATACAAAAACTCAACAATAAATAATATGATTAAAGTATTAAATAGTTATTCAATCTAATCGATTTGTAATTTTAATATTTTTTTTTATATCTAATCATTTAGCCTAATACTTCTTTGTAAAAGTTCCTACATCCCTAGGGGCAAAGGAATTTATATAATATTTTTACTTGTGTTTATTTATTTTATTTAATAAAATAAACCTTAAAACTTACAAGTTTTCACTTAAAAGCACACTTGATACAAATCTTTTAAGAGCTAGCAGTAAAAAGATTTAGTGGTTAAATTGCAGATGTATTGCACTCATAAATTTTGCAATCGATTTAACGGTGACCATTCTCCTCTCACGAATTTTGATTATAGACTCATTCTAAGTTTAGTAAAACAGAAAATATAGTAGTATACTGCTTCAGGTTCTGTTAACAGGTTGTGGCGATGTTATGAAAATAATCACAATCTCAAAATTTTTTAGAAAGTGAAATGTAATCTCAGATGGAGGGCTAGAGTATTTATTAATTTTATTTCTTTTAGTAATTATCTTTAAAAATCAATATTAAAAATATATAAAAAACATTACGTTTGACCATTAAATTAACACTTTTGCAAGGGAATAAAATCCAAGAAAAAATCTTTATTCCACTGATTAAAAGTCTGAAAGACCCCTGATTCGGAAGAGGCATTCATTACAAAGATGAAGAAGTTGACAAACTCACATTTATAAAAACGTGGCAAGAAAATTACTAAGTAAAAAAAAAAGCACAGGGTAAGTTGTTGCTTTGATAATAGATTGAACAAGCCAATTATGTCGTCTAATACGTCATAAACATAAAGCCAACACCTGGTGTTTGATTTGATTTATGTTTAAGATGATGTACTATACACATAATTGGCCTTCTCTTTACAAATATTATATAAAACTGAAATGAAATATTATTAAATTTGATGAATTAAACGTACAATTTTCTGGAAAAATAAAACTATAGTGACAAAATTGAAATAACATTGCTAATATACTACTATAATATACTATATAATCCATACTTTATTAAGAAATATAGTTTTGTTAAGTCTCCAATAGGTACAGTATATGTAATGGAGATAACCTCCATAACCCTTGCTACATATGAGGAGAAAAGACATGGCAATATGGAGAGCAGCACTATAATACTTATAGTGTAATTATAATAATAAAACTATAAAATAGTACATTATGCTGTATAATAATGGTGCTAGAAATATGGAGAGATAGTCTAGAGCCTAAGTAATAATAGGACCCTAAGGAAATATTTACTGTATTACTATTTATTCATAGTATTATAATGTACATGATGAAGTAGCAATATTGTACTCTATATTTATTTTATATAATTGGACACAAGTGTCTCTCCAGTTATGCACTTGTGCATTTTTCTCCATATTATTTAAAAAGTATTTTAGAATTTTAATGTAACTAATTTATTTGCATTTTATTTTCTGCAGTGTGAAATTTTTTTGTTGTATTGTTGTACACCATGTATTATATTGTTAAGAGCAGTGAAAGAAAAAAAAAGGAAAAAATTGAAATGCATTACATGTGAGGATAGGAGGAGCTGTGTGGAGAATGAGTAAGATAAATATATAAGTTTTGTTAATGGAAGCACGCTGTATGTGCCATAATTCTGCGGGAATTTAGTTTTATAACTTGTGTCACAAAATCATTGGAATAAAATATATTTCTATATAACTGCAAGTAATTATTGTCTATGACTGTAAAGAATTTATGAATAATATTAGGGTCAGTTAGTGAGATAGATTCATGAAAAATCTACTGTATATGTATTAAGGCCGAGACGTTATTACCAGTTTTCTGTGTTGAGTCGTAAATAAAGCAAATACTAAGTACTCCTGTAGTAAACAAAATTGTTCCTAATTAATATTTATTGAGTGAAATAATTTATTTGAATTTCAAGTATGCATAATTATCATAGCGCGGACTAACATCTACATTATTTGCCTCTACTTTACTAGTACCTCGTGGACAATTGACGTTATTTGAAAAACTACAATAGGGTATGGGCCCAGCAGCTAGTCAAGGAAAAATAACATGGAAAAAGGCTATTGGATGACAAAGTATCAGTGCAACTAGTATGCAATAAACTAAGCCAACTGAAAAATGGGGTAATGAGTCCATCAAATATTTTGGCAAAGTCTACTATGGATAAAGAAGTGGAGGTAGCAGGGATTGCACAGGATATTTGAGTACAATGCATATGAACAAACTACAGAAGGATATACCTATAACAGGAGTTATGGTGTACCAAATATGAAATGTAACTTGCTGTAAAAAAGAGTTCTGAGCAAAAAGGATTTGAGTTGATCTATCATGAAGAAAAATGTGTTATAACCAAAGAAAATAACATCATGATGGTTTATATGAAAGAATGTACATACATAGTGGAAACATTGATGGAGACAACTTTAGAACTAAAAGCAATAGCCTAGTGATCCAGAGACAAAGGAAGTAACTTATCTACAATGTTGTTTCAATTTTTAATTAATCATACATTACTTGTAAATTGATCCTCCATCCTTTTTTAGGGCAAAGGATCTCTTATTGTAGTTTTTTTTAGTTTGGCTTACAAATAAACGCAAATAAATAAATAAATTTTTGAAGAAAAATAAATAAATGATGATCTCAGAAACATTCAATCGGAACACGAGAACTGGAAGGAGGTTAGAACACTCAACCAAATTGAACAAGAGTTGTGGATTAATGCTATGGAGATAGAAGTGGAATTATTGAGGAATAGTCAAGCAATGACAGAATGTACTCCAGGAGCCAATTGTAATATCATAGGATCTCTATGTACTTTTGCAGTGAAGCGGGATGAGAATAATAAAGAAAATACGGGCGAGACTTGTGGCCCAAGGCTTCGGCCAACATTACGGTACTGATTATAAGGAAACCTATGCTCCTGTTGTTAAACATACTACCATCCGAGCTCTATTAGTAATAACAGATATTTCCTGTCTTCTTGTATAAAGAATTGGAAGAGGAAATAAATCTTAGAGGACCAGAAGGTCCTAACTCGGAGAAAGGACAGGTATTCAGACTCAATAAAGCAATTATGGGTTAAAGCAGGTGGCTAGCAACTGGAACATCAGAATAAACAAATCATTGGTGTTGGCTGAATACATGCCAAGGGATAATGACCCATGTCTTTACAGAAAAGTAGGAAATAACAGTTCTGTTGGTGATGGTGAGTAATTGCCCCTTAGAAATAGAGTCTATTATAAAAATATTAAGCACTGAATATCAAATTAAGGATTTGGGAAGAGTAACTTGCTATTTGGAATACACATAAGAATAGAAGAGGAAAAAAATATTTATGTTCACCAAATCCCATTAATTGACTCTTGGAACACAATCACCTGACAGAAAGCAAAACTTCATATACACCTATGTCATCAGACTTCATAAAGGGGTAGGATTAGTCAAAGCAAGGAATTATCATCTTTATTAATGAGTTGTACGATATGGGGGTTCCCCTGGGATTCATTAAATGGTTTTATTCATTTCTACAAATAGAAAACAAATAATTAGAGTTCCTAACTCTGATATTAATTTCATAATTGAAAATAAGAATGGTATACCACAAGGATCGTTATTAGGAGGATTGATTTTCATAATAGCAACTAATATTGGTCTTAATTTTTTACACAGATACAAATATATAGATGACATTTCAATTATCGTTNCTTCAGATGACTCATTTGTAACATCAAGTTAAAGAATGCATTTACAGTAATTACAGGAGAAGCTGAGAAGCAATGAATGAAGATTAACTTGGAGAAATCTACATTTATGACACAATTATATACTGTAAATATTAATAAAACAACAATAAAAAAATTTGAATCATATAAAATTTTAGGAATCATAATCCAAGAAGATTTGAAATGGAACATGCATATGGAATACATTGTGTCAAAAGCCAACAAGAGATTATTCATAATATAGCCTATAGACTAAAAAAATAGGTCTTCAAAGTAATGAATTAACAGTGATTTATACTTTTTTTATAAGACCTGTCTAGAATACAATTCTGAAGTCTGGTCAGAATCGTTACCAATTTATTTAGTTAGAGAAATCGAAAAAGTACAGAAAAGAATAGTTATATTGAATGACTGGGATATCAATTGTAATGAAGCACTAAATATCCTCAACTTAGAGTCATTGGAAACTAGAAGATCTAATAAAATTAATAAATTAGCAAAGGAATTTTTCATTCTATTCCCAGAGTTTTTGCCAGTTTTTAGGAAAATTAGTTTCAATCATTTTACAAGACACTCATGTGAATTATAGGCTATAATCCTTTTATTAGGACAAAAAGTTTAGTTGTATTAATATTCCTAAAATGTTAGCCTCATTTAGTAAATCATTCATTTCATAAATTTCATAATTTGCAATTTGTTCTTTAGTCTCATTTAGTTCATTGTTAGTGTTTTTTTATTATTTAAATACCAATTAGTGTATAGCCTAATGTAAATACCGGTACTGTAGATCACATATCCATTTCGGGTTAGAGATCTATAGTAATTTAGCCTTGAATATTCAGTATTCAGTAAATTTTCTGCAATGCTTTATTTTCATGAAATAAACATAAATCTAAATCTTATAAGCTATATCAAAGTGTAATCGGATCATTGCTATACATCAGCATAGTATCACATCCTGACCTTCACCTGTCCGTAAACATACTAGGCCGAGAATAGACCAACCTACCATATTGGATTGTGATGGGACTAAGAAGATATTAAGATATTTAAAAACAACCAAATACAAAATGCTCAGACTGGGCGGTGAAGGACCTTTAACACTCTCATCGTTCTGTGATGCAGACTGGGGGGAGACAATAACGAGGAAGTCCACTTCAGGACAATTGCACTTCTTAGGTGAAAGCCTCACAGAATGGTATATAAGGAAACAGTAATGCGTAGCTTTAACCCCAGCTGAGGCAGAATTTGTGTCTGCTGCCTAATCTGATCAAGATATGACCTGGATACAAAGACTAATGAAAGACTTACAACTTTGAAGTATAATTGCCAACTATTTTGTTCACAGACAACCAGAGCAGGATTGTGATGGTAGAGTCAGCTAGGACTACACACAGATCAAAACACATTGAGATAAAATGCATGTTCCTAAAAGATCTAGTGGATAAAAAATTAATCCAATTGAAGTACTGTCCCACACAAAACATGCTGGCAGATGTAATGACAAAGCCTTTGGGAAAGGAACTGTTCAAGGCATGTGTGGACAAAATGAGAATAACTGATAGAAAGTGACAGTGAGTGCAATACTTGAGGGGGAGTGTTGAAGTGGCAATATTGCACTATATTTACTTTATATAATTGGACACAAATGTTTCTCCAGTTTGCATTTGTGCATTTTTCTTTATAATATTTAAAAAGTATTTTAGAATTTGAATGTAACTAATTTATTTGCATTTTATTTTTTATTTTCTACACAGTGTGTAATTTTTTGTTTTTGTTGTTGTTGTATTGTGTAGGCCTACACCATGTATAATATTGTTAAGAGCAGTGACATTTATAGATTTGAAAAAAAAAGGAAAAAATTGATATGCATTACCTGTAAGGATAGAGGGAGCTGTGTGCAGAATAAGGGAAGCACACTGTATGTGCTGTAATTCTGTGGAAATTTTGTTTTATAACTTGTGTCATGAAATCACTAGAATCTTGGAATAAAGTACTGCAAGTAATTATTGACTATGAGTGTAAGGAATTTATGAATAATATTAGGGCCAGTTAGTGAGATAGATTCATGAAAAATCTACTGTAGTCTACATATATTAAGGCTGAGACATTATTACCCGTTTTCTGTGTTAAATCGTAAGTAAAGCAAATACTGTACTAAGTAATCCTGAAATAAACAAAATTGTTCCTAATTAATATTTATTGAGTGAAATAATTTATTTGAATTTCATATATATGCACAATTATCATAGCACGGACTAATGTGTCTACATTATTTACCTCTACTTTATGAGTACCGCGTGGTCAATTGACATTTGAAAAACTACAAGAGTATACCTACAGTATATTATAATAATAATAATAATAATGAAATTAGAGAGAGCACTATCCAAAATAACAATAGGATAATTAATAGGGACATTCAACATCGGTAAAACATTCAAACACAACTGCATGAACAAGCAGCAGCACATTGCAGCTTCGAATGCGTTAGTCCTGTTCGGGACATGAAGCCAGCTACAACTCCCTGTTGACAACCACATAAACTTCAAACCATTTATTATTCGATTGGTTATTGCCTTCATATACACTGTGAATTATCTTTTATACTCTGGATTATATTTACACTTATGTTATTACTTACTATTCATCCCTTGGATTACTTCCATGAATTATTAGTTTGTCTTTGGAAATACTTTGCAATCATGTTCCACGGATTATAATCTTACCCAGCAGCGGAGTATTCTGTGTGTTTAATCTGACACCCCAATAGCTTTGTGTATTTTGTCATTTGTATCATGGATATTACCTTCTGAACTTTTTTTTATAAAGATAAGGACTTAGCTGAGGAAGGTGAATACTGATGCCCAATTCCAAGTTATTCGGATAGAAGGTATTCATTATTACTCTCTCGGCTCAACAGACTTATGAGTATTAGATATAAGTTCTTAGTATATTATACTAAGTGTAATTATCGAGTATATAGTGCTCTCTCCCCATATTGTTTATGTCTCTGGTACTGTCAACAATAAACCACTCTATATTCTCCTAACCTCTAGTATGTTACTTATATACATCATGCCCCCTTCTCTTTTATAGCTGGCCGACAGCCAAGAGAAGAGATCTCCCCTAGGCTGTTACCCTTGCCATCCATCTTTATAACATTGAGGCTAGCTTTAGTAAGTGTTAGCTAGGTACAGACCTCTTGGCTTTAATGCCCCTGTAGCCATCCCATGTTACATGAAAATTTAATCATTTACATTTGAAATCTTCACCAGCATATATGCAAATTTTCATACAAATTTGATTTAATCCAGGAACTTGCCTAAGGTATGATTTATTTGGAGTCTAATCCTAGATGCAGTGTGGTTGTGGTAAGCTGGGTTTAGGAATCTGAGCTTTTCTGTAGTTGATGAACTCCAATTTCTCAAGTATAAATGTAAAATAGTGATTATTATCTATTGGAATTCCCACTTATTGTGGCTTGGTATATCTAGTAAAAGTGTGTAGGCACAGAAATACTACTACTTGGAAACACTAAGAAGATTCAAATATGGTTTATTATAACAAAATGCTATTTAGAATATATCTATGTATAACAATAATTCCTTAGAGATATATTGTATGATCGACAATGAAATATGTTTGTTACTTAGAATGACAATTTGCATATGCTAGCTAAATTAAAGATAGTAAAATTTTTGAGGTTTGCTTACCAAAGTTTATATGATGCTTAGCTAATATATTAACCCTTATATGAAAGGTTAGGTTTACTTCTGTCTTCTCTGCCTCAGGGAGTGGGTAGGTTAACTTAGAGGTTTTGTTGTATCTGTCAATGGAATGTCAGAAACAGCCATTGTATATTGCACAGCAGCAACTAGTGTTTTGTCAGATTCTTAAGACATTGACATATGATTTACATATCCCATTGTCCAATCATTATTCTGATGTACATGTACATCCTAGTTCTGATATGCTTTCCATTTGGTCTGAGTTGTATGTATGTTGAAATGACATTGTAGATTAGACAATTAAGGTCTGGCTAGTTTGCAGAGCAGATGAAAGTAATATTCTAACATTTCAAGTCATTTTCTTTAAACATTAATTTGGAAATGTCCATTTTCAAATGTTCTTTTAATGTAGCATTCAACTTTGGTAAGCTTGATAACTTTGGTAAGTAATTGAATTAGTATTTGTCATTCTAATTATTTGTTTTTCCTAACTTAACTATTCTTATCTCTCAGTGTCAATCAAAATCTCCTTAATGTCTTACAAGAGTTTATTATTTATGAGAGTTACTTTGAAAATGTCTTCAAAGTATAATAACTATGATATTTTAAAGTTGGACTGTATTTTGGAATACAGTACATTTACTAATACAATTTAATATATTAAAAATGGAATACGATATGATTTATTACTTATTGTAGATTATTTTTATTCTGTTAATCATGAACATACAGGAATCTGATATTCATGATTAACTGTGCATTTATTATTTGCTTGTATTTTGACACTGGTCAAAACTCGTGACCAAATGTCGCAGACTAAACTTGACTCATTCATTAGGGCCAAGGCTAGGACTGAACTACAGATTATGAGGATGTAAAGCTAAAATTTAATTATGATCAATGATGTTCTTTTTAACATAAGGTTCATAATATTAAAAATGAAAAGCATAGCTATTTATATAAATTTAAGGGAATTTCAACTTACTTTTGTTTTATAAACAATTTCTTCTCGAACGATTTGTTCCAAGTGCTCTTTTTCACTCAATTTTTTACCTTTTGCCAAAGCCTCAGTTTTTAATTTTTCAAAACGTTGAGCTAAACCAGCCTCTCTAAATAATGAAACAATAGACTAAAATTAGAATATATAGAAGATAACCTGACTAAATTCACACATATAAATGAACCCCACCACCAATTCATAAAATAATAATTACAAATTAGTCCTCTAAATAGCAGTATCCATCTCCAACCAACTATTACTAAAATATTTTTCTTTCTTTGATTGTTTTGCTCCATTATATTAACATAGCTGCCAGAATTTCTATGATGTTACTTCAATATTTTAAAGGTCAAATGTAGCGGATTTTTTTAATTTTTTTATATTATTGATTTTTAAAGCTTTTTACTAAAAAAAAATTTCCAACAAAAAAATTAAAAAAAAAAAAGTTATTTACAATTCAATTTTTAAAATAATTCTCTTTAGCTTCTCACCCTTAAAACAACATTGTCCACTTTACACACCAGGGGAGATATTTTGTGACATCATAGGCTATAAATGAATAGAGCTTGCTATACTTAACTATAGAATATTTGCTATTTTTGTCCGCATAAGGCTGGATATCATATGGACTAATTGTTTAAATACTTGTAAAAAATCATAATCAAATTCATCCTTTGTGCTATTATGGTCCAATTTATTTAAAAAAAAAAAAAAAAATGACCTTTAATACAAGTTGAACATACCTCTTTTTGCATGTTAAATCATTACAAAGAGAACAGCTGTAGAAGATATTTCATCATCAAATAATCTCAAACCAAAAATAAAAAGTGAAATCTTCAAATTGTAATCTCAGACTCAGGATAGCAATAGTCTTAACTTTTTTTTTTATGCATTTTAAATTATTTTTTTCCAGTGGAATTTTTTTTTATAATATTTATCTTTGAAAATCCTAAATTAAAAAAATCTGTTACGTTTGACCTTTAAAGAGGAAAGAGCTATTTATAACTAAGGGTAACAGTTTGATAGGAGCCTCAAAGACCAACTACCCATCTGCAAACATAGATGGCAAAGTTTTAAATTTTAGAAACAAAAGAATAATTAATGAAATTGTGCCATCAAAGATGGACAAATTGCTATATAAATATATCTGAATATATTTTAAGTACACAATACTTTCAATCAATGTGTTATCCTAGATGCATGATATAATAGTATTAATATTAAAATATAAAAATATTATTTTCCTAATACAATAAATATTGCTATAAAATTTCAAACACACTTGAACCAAATTGTATTCATTATACTTTTTATTTAAATTACATATTTCATAATAGCTTAGTCCATCACTAATTTTAATTGCAAAAATTTGTTTCTAACAGATAGATCAGCTTAAATGCACTTTTGTTTGCTCTTTAAATAATTATAAGAGATTTATGAGAGTAGATAGAATTGAGCGGTTCCAGCACAGTCATGCGCACTAGGTGATTTTTGGTGCTTCCTGTCTAGGTTCCAGCAAAGTCTTGCTCAGTAGTATGAGAGGTTCCAGCACAGTCATGCTCAGCATGTCACTTTTTCTAGCGCATATTGAATATATAATTTAAAATAGATAATTAAACGATAAAAATAAAATTAGAACCTCCTAAGTTATTTAATATGGGTGTTATTAATAGCGTAATATTTGAAAATTAGCCGTCAGCCATAATGACCGTAAAAATATTCATTTTAATGTATCTATATTATTGAATAACTCATAATTAAATGTGTGTGGATAGAGAATATTTTTAATTAGTTAAAATATAAATTTTCATAATATACAGTCGATTATTAAAAATTAATTTGTGCCAATATGAATAAAAACCCATATACAGTATATACGATCTACCATGCTGATTACAGCGTGGAGAATGCGCATTGTAAGCGTTCAACTCTTTATTTATAAATTATTCAATCTTAAATCTATAAGTTACTAATCTTAAAGTGGTTTATCAATGCCTATTTCA